>PJEM01003851.1:19238-171399 GCA_004023845.1 Helogale parvula
CCCCCCCCCCCCCCCCGGACAGAACGCAGAACATCAGGACCCAGCCCCTTCACAGAGCGGACAGCCCACGGGTGCCCTTCCAGAACGTGGCTGAGTGGCGCCTCCCCTCGCCCCGCACAATCAGGCCTCTGTCCTCACCGGCCCCTGCTCAGGGGAGGGGCAGCACCACCCTGGGGTGCTGGGGGTCTGTGGGGACAGGGCCGGGCATGCTCACCGCAGGGCCTTTCTCTGTGGGATGGACCCGCTCACAGAGCTCGGCGGGCCCGGCTCCACACCCCGTCAGTTACATTTTCACCTCCATTGAGCTCTCGACTGGGACAGGGAGGCGTTTACTGATCCGGGAGCTCCCGAGACACCGGAATGCACTGGGCCTGTTACACAGCTTGCTCTGAGCCCCGGGATACCCGGCGGCGTCCTCGCGAGCGCAAGACACAGTGGGCAAGGACACGTGCCAGTCCTCGGCATCTGTGTGCCAGGAGAGGGCGAATGGCAGAGGACCAGTCCACGTCTATGAACTAAAAAAGGAGGTGAAGGATCATTTTTGCTTCTGTTGTTCAAGCAATTTTTAGCGGTGGTATTTGATCGGGGGCATAACTTGTGATCCATTCAGAATATTCCACCTTGTTTTATTTCCTTGTACTAAAAAGTTTCACAGGAATAAAAACCACAATATATGGTTGTGTCCAATGTAATTTTACAAAATGATCTCCTTTTTATAAAACATTTTAATGTTTTGTTTTGTTTTGTTTTTGAGAGAGACACAGAGACAGAGCCGGGCGAGAGCAAGCAGGGGAGGGGCAGAGAGAGAGAGGGAGCCACAGAATCTGAAGCAGGCTCCAGGCCCCGGGCTGTCAGCACACAGCCCGACGAGGGCCTCGAGCTCACGGACTGTGAGATCATGACCTGAGCGGAAGTGGGACGCTTAGCCGACTGAGCCCCGGGAGCCCCCGCCCCCTCCTTGGTAAGAACAGCCCACATACTGACACGCTCCCGGTCACAGAGCCGCTCCGTGTCGGGCACACTCTATGGCTCACACACAGAAGCCGGACTCCTCCGGGCAGCTAGTGCCCACGGCCCCGCGCACGTGTGGCGGGGGCCTGCGGTGAGGGGAGGGGGGCTGTGCTGGATGGCAGTCAGGCCTGAGACCCCCGCCCCCAGAGCCCGCCGCTGCGCTGTGTCCCGCTGGAGGGGCCTGGGGCACCAGGCTCTCCTGAATGTTGGCAGATTCAGATGCAGGGGCACCAACTTCGGGACCGAGGGGCGGGCATGGCAGGGGCAGGGTCTCAGCCTCCAGGCTTTCAGGACTTCACGGAAGTGACACTCAGGAGCCTCAGAAACAATACTGCGAACTGCGCTTCTCTGAAGGGCCATGAACTAGACCTCAAGGCAAGCTGCTTCTCTTTCAATGTCAGTTTTCGGGCCTGCTGGTCATGAAATCAATCTGAACACGTGCAGAGCCAAGGACTCAACTCAGGCCACTGGCCACCTCCTATCACGACCAGAGCTAAAATCAAGAGTCTGATGCTTAACAGACCAAGCCCCCCAGGCGCCCAGGAAGCAAGCTTTCTCAGAGGCCTGGGCTACGTCACCCCCAAGTCTGAGGTCAGACCCACTGTGCCACCGCCGGCTCTCGTTCTGGGGGCTGAAACCCCTCCCGGGCCCTGTGCTGGCTGCTGGGAAAGGAGCATCGGAACCACCACACGGGACTCCCGGACTCTGTGCCCAGGGAGGCGCGGAGCTTCCGAGGCCGGAGCGGAGCCCGGAGCCTCTGGCTCTTTCCACAACTCCACGGTCGCCCTCTGGAGGCGCTGCCAGTTTAGCTGAGGTCAGAAGCGCCACCTGCCCGGATTCGCCACGCAGCCTAGCGGAGACTTCTGTCACCGGCAGCAGCGGAATGAGGAGGAACCAAGAAACTGTGGGCTGGGGAGCGAAGCGTGAGGGTCCAGGAGGGCAGAGAAACGGTGAGGGGAGAGGCCACAGAGGCCGCTGGGATCTCACTCGGGGCCCATCCACCCGTGGTGAACTCAGCGGCACAGACGCAGTGGCCGAGGGGGCAGAGGGAAGCAGAGACATGGAGTCTGCGGCCCCGCATCGAGGTCTAAGGGGGCAAAGCCGGCTTCGAGTTGGGAAGCCCTGAGCTCAGGGCAGGGCTGAGGGACGCGAGGAGAGGCCGAGCGCGGGGGAGGTTCTGCAGTGGCCGCCGCAGGCGCAAATGCTCCGGAAAGGACTGGGGGCCTCAAACCCGAGCCCACGCCTGCCTCCCTGGAAGGCTGGAGAAGCCAGAGTCTCCGATTCAGCAGGTCCGGGACGGGGCCCAAAACTCTGCATTCCTACCAAATGGGGCAACGCTGGCGGCACCGCTGCAGAGGCCGCACCCCAGGACCCGCTGGACGAGGACACCAGGCGGCGAGGACACTGGGCCGCTCTCAAATCCGTCCTCCTCCCCCCGCTGCTGCTCCTACCAAGTGGCCCGCCAGCACCTCCCGAGACACATGGCCGCGGGGATCAAGCCTCCAGACCCGGGCGGCCTGATGGCTCGGGCACCTCCAAAGCCCTCCGTGGACCTTGGGCAAAGCACCAAACTTCGTGCCCCATTTCTTCAACTCTGAGACAGAGCAGCGCCTCCAGCACCGGGTGTCCGAGGAACCCAGGGCTGTGGGACTCATCCGCTGCCCCCGGCCCATCTCCACCCCGTGTCCCCATCGCCCTGGGAACATGGCAGGGACAGACCTGGGCATCAGCTCCCAGCCTAGCAGAGGGAGAGCGGGCCTGGCACTGGGGACGGCTCAGGTGTGACCCAGGTACACGAGCCAGGTGGAAAGAAGCTCAGGACAAGGACAGGCCAGAGAAGGTTTTTCAGACGCCCCCGACCCCCAGTTGTTTTCAAGAGGAGCCCCAGTAGAGGGACTGCCTGGCCGGCTGAGCCGCCTTCTCTACTACCTGGTGGTCTGCATCTGCCCACGTCCGCTCCCCTGGCACCTCATACCCTCTCTGATCCCGGCTGGGGGGGGGGGAGGGCCAGCCTCCTCACTGACCCTCTGCGGGGAGATGCTTGGCCAGCCTGCAGCGTGACAGCTCCTGACGGCCCTCAGGTGGCCCCCACCCACAAAGGGCCCCCGCGCTTCCCAAAGCAACACCCCACCCGGTAAACTTCGGCTGACACTGCATTCAAGGCAGAGGCTCTGGCCAGGAGGGAGCCCCCCCCACCACTGGGCTGAGCAGAGGGGGAGGTGCCCCAGTGGCCTCAGGACTCACAAGGCCGCGGCACCCTCTGGATCCCACCACGTCTGCGGAGTGTCTGACGTGTGGGTGTGCACCACGATGCGGCGGTTTGCTGGGAAGTCATCCAGCTCACGGTGTGATTGGGACGCGTCTTTGATAAAAATGTCACTGACGGACAAGGAGGGAGATCTGCCCACCGAGCACCGGGCACGAGTGTAACACACATACCTGGGTCATCCCAGAAGCCTCCTGCCTCCCGCTAGCTTACTTTTCAGGCTTTCCAGGGTGGTGGTTTTGGCCCGTCCTATGGGCTGCCCCGGAGGCACCCCACCCCCTTGGCCTGCACACCCCACTGCTCCTTGCTACGGGTCCTGAGCTCCCTCCGTCTCTGCGCCCTCCGCCAGTCCAGAGGTTCATTCCCAATCTGTCTGCTGCTTTTGGAAGAACTGGTGCCCAGAGTGCATAGGGAGTCAGAAGGCTGACCTTCGGGAAATCCAGCAAGGGGCTGGGGCTCCCCAGAGGACGGAGGTGCGAGGCGGAGGGCCCCCGGCAGACTGCGGGCGGCTGTGGGGGCACACCGTCCACGCGGGGGAGGCAGGGGTCACGGCCTACAGAGCGTTCCGGATCCCGCAGGTGATGGAGGCTGTCAGAACAAGAGTGAGACCAACAGCAGCCGAGGCCCAGACGGTCCTTCTCCCGCGTGCAAACCGCCGTGCTTCCCAGTGTGTGGACCAGACCCATCACCCCGCAGGGGAGGGACCAGTGAGGGTGTCGTCTTACACGTAGGAGAGCGGCGGCTGGTCAGGGGTTGAGTGACCTGCCCCAAGTCCACAACTACCACAGCGGCCTGGTGACCCCAGAACCCACACTGTTAAGTAAGTTCCATGCCAGAACCAGGGGTCTTTAACTCAGAAACGATCCGGAAAATAGATGATGTTCTCCAGGTTTTCGAATCCACTACATCCAGGAAGAAAGTCCCTCCGACAACACCAGCAGCCCTGCCAGCAGACAGCCCGCGGCCCCTCGGGTCCCCGCAGGCCACGCGGTCATGCACATGCCACCGTCCACGAAGCGCCGTGGGGGCGGCGCGCGGCCCACTCTGCACCAGCGAATCCCTCGCGCAGCGTGGAGTGGTTAGCAGTGCCCTGCCGCCCACAGAAGGCCAGGGTAGAGCATGACCCTGGGCACGGCCAGGAGGGCGAGGGGCCAGGCATTCGTAAAGCTCTGATGGGAGGGAAGGACCACGCACGCCAGTCGTCGAGCTGGTTACCTGGCAAGAGTGGGGAAACTGAGCCGGGGAGGGAAGAAAGCGGGAGTGGACCGTAGACGGTTTTAGTTTAAAGAACGCTGGAGGCGGGATATCCGGGTAGAAAGACCCAAGGCAGCTGGAGAACTCCGGAGAGAGAACTGGAGTGGAGGCAGAGGTTTTAGACTGTGTCAACCTGGAGACTCAGGGAGAGCAGGAGCCTGTTAACAGAAGAGAGTCAGAGACGGAGCTCTGAGAGAAGCCGGGGACATCGGGCAGACGAGGCCTGCGTTCCAGGGAGGAAGCAGTGGCCAACAGGCCGGGCCACCGGGAGCTGCTCACTGGGGACAGAGTGGGTCACTGAGTCACCGGAGAAACAAAGCGGGTGGGGAGGAGAATGCCCCAGGCGGGGGCCGCACGGGGCTGGGGAGGACAGAAGGCCACGGTGAATGGTCCCATCACAACTGACCCCCTGACCCACACCACCAGGGCAGGACAGCCGAGGCTTCTCCCTAGACCCCTGCATTTAGAGACTCGGCCCCCGCGGGGTCTGAGGGCCCAGGGAGGCTGAGCAAGCCGGCACGCAGACCGGGAGGAGGTCAGGACTTACCCCCCCCCCCCCCCCGCTGCAGTAAGAAAGGTGGGTGGCTGGAAGGTGGCGGGGGGCCAGGTCTGCCCGGTGGGCGGGCGGGCGGAGCTCTCGAGGCCAGTGCAGGGGATGTTCTGCTCAATCATCCTGTCCGTAGTAGGGATGGAGTCTGGTCCCACGAAGCCATTACTGACACTTCGGAGAATGACACACCCCCACTCTAGCGGGAGTGACACATGTGACCGCGTGTACGAGATACGCCCAGAGACAGAATGGCTAGAAACAGCGGGGCAGGCAGGACGGGCCAGAGGGAGACCAGAGCCGGTCTCCGGAGCCAAGAGTCTGCAGAGAAGGGGCGGGCCAGGGGTGCACCTGAAGGGGGAGGGGGTGTCAGAAGCTTACAGATTTGATCCTTGGGCTTACGCCTAGAGCAGGAATCAGACCAAGGAAGCCCCTTACTGCACGCACGGCTGGTCGCAAATAGCACTGGCCCCCCCCTCGGGCTCCTCCACACAAGTCCTTCCCCTCCACTCAAGGCAGGTGCATTCGTGGGCTGGCTAACGAATGGATCCACGCTGTCACCAAAGGGCGAGCCAGACCCAGCCCTCCAGAGACACCGACCCCGGGAGTGCGGTTATGAACAGAGGAAGCCCTAACCCAGACCCGCCTCCGCTCTCCCTCCACACTCTCCCTGGGAAGTCAAACAGGAAGTCAAGGGTCCTCGGCCTCCCGGACAAATGTGGCACCTGGGATGCTGCGTGAAGATCGGCAAGCACCCCACTAGGAGATCTAATGCCCTAAGGGAGACGGAAAAGGAAGAGCGGAGAGAAAGTTAAAAGGCTGAAAAAAAAAAAACAAACCCAAAAACAAAAACAACTACCAGGCTCCAAAAGATCCCAGAGGACCGCAAATGTCCCCAGACGACCCCATCCGCCAGCCTCGCAGAGCGGGCTCCCGCCCCCAGGTCCCCGCTAACCTTTCTGGCCTCATCTGAAGAAGTTACAGACATACCACCCGACACAAAAGACCACACGGCTTAAGGAAAAATAATGAAATTAGGGTCAACAGCTTAAAAAACTGCCAATGTCACGCGCACACAAAAGAACCTGACGCAAGCGCAGCGCAGCCGTACGCTCTGCACAGGAAACGCACGTAGACGACAACGCGGTGCTCTGCACGGTGCGCAGGGAGTTACCGGCAAGGAGGGAGAACTCTGTAACGTGAGGCGTGCACAGGCGTGGCTCCGCACACAGTCCTCGAGAAAGACGTCTGAGGAGAGTGCACGGTCCACAGTCTCTAAGACTTGGTTCAGCTCAGCTCACTTTTCTGTGTTCATGTCGCATCTCTCCTGGTGCAATCACGCCTATCAACTCAAAACCCCCATAGCGTTCAGATGGGCGCTGAGACTTCGACCCCGTGGGAACTAATCACGCTTCCAAACAAGGGTCACAGCGCCCGTGGCTGCACTCTGCTCCGGCACCCAGGCCGGCCGTCGCCACCGCAGGCTCCTCCGGAGAGCAGCACCGTCATAGGATGCGTGCTCGTGGTCCGAATCCAACCGCGTCTTCTCCTGCGCTCAACAGGGTCAACCTGATCCCAAGTCCAATACTTACTGCAGAGCCCGCCTCTCTTACCATAAACGTGCTGATGAAATAAACCGTGACTGTCTTCCACTGAAATGAAACTATCAAGCTCTCTAGTGCTTGAGAGAGATGGCGAGGAGTGCTTCTGAGGTGAAGAGAAGACGCACTGCTAAGACGGGAGAAATGGAGTCTTACCCCGCAAGGAAACATAGTCACCAGGGGCGTCTGGGGGGCTTAGCAGACTAAGCGTCTGACTTCGGCTCAGGTTATGATCTCATGGTTCATGGGTTCGAGCCCTGTCCTGACAGCTCAGAGCCTGGAGCCTGCTTCAGATTCTGTGTCTCCTCTCTGCCTCCCCATGCCCCTGCTCACACCCTTCTCAAAAATAAACAAACAGGGGCACCTGGGGGCTCGGTCAGTTAAGCTGCCGACTTCGACTCAGGCCATGATCTCATGGTTTGTGGATTCAAGCCCCAGGTCAGGCTCTGTGCTGACAGCTCAGAGCCTAGAGCCTGTTTCTGATTCTGTGTCTCCCTCTCTTTCTGGCCCTCCCCCGCCCACACTCTGTGTTTTTCTCTCTCAAAAATAATTAAACGTTAAAAATAAATAAATACATAAATAAACATTAAAAAAATTTTAATATACTCATCATCAGGAAACAAAGGAAGACTCAACAACACATCAGCATCATGGGAGAAAGGAAAGAGTATCTCTACAAACCTAATGGTTAGAAACGGATCTTGGGGTTGTGAGTTCAAGCCCCATGTTGGGGCTTTAGTGTACAAATCACTAAAAAAATAATAATAATAAATAAACAAACTTAAAAAAAAAGAATATTCCAGGGAAACCTATGGTCACAATTTCTCTTTTACACAAGGAAGCTACAGATAATACTTATTTCGAAACATTTTTGGGCCTTACCTACTCCGCATGGCACGGTAGGAATAATAAACCTTACAGCTCTTATTTATTCTCGGAAAGAAAACACCTTTCTGGGGGGACCAGCCCACTCACCCCAGTCGAAAGGTCCCAAGTAGGGGGTTGGTGTCTGCGCGATATCTATAAGAAAGAAGACGGACAAGACAGATGAGACAGACAACGTGCATGGTGGAAAAGCCACGTTTCACTTAGATGGCCAGGGTCTTATATACCAGAGGTGATTACATCATTTCTTTAATGGTTACATAGTTCAAGATTTTTGAAGTAAAGACATACTCCGGAACAGGTCATTTTTATCAGGACATTAGTAGATAAAAGGAAACAAGTCATTACAAGGGAGAGACTCCCCAAAAATAGTCTGGCTACAAACGGAAGATGAGCCTGAAGAATTCTGTGAGAAGAGATTTACATTCCTTAAGGCCCCTCATCAGTGATGCATGGGCAGGACACTTATCCTCTAATATGCAAATTTTATGGCAGAGGTTTGGGTTAACTCCCTACACCAAACAAAGAGCTAGAAAGCAAAGCAAGGGGAGGGCTGGAGCCACTGACTGAACCAAGTTGATTCAAAGCCTAAAAGTACATGTCTCTTTACAAAGCAATGAGAAAATCATAGAATGAACAGACGCCACATGTGCGGCCCAGGAGGCCAAATATTGTTTGAGGGTTATTTTTGCCTGCTGGGCCCCAACACCTTTCCAAAGGAAATTCTGTAGTAGCATTCTCCCACCTAACGTCACACATTTTCTCACACTTGAACTCCGATCTTGGGATGCAGCAGTATCTGTGCGCTGGGCCTTCCTCCTCAGAGAGGAAACCTTAAAATGCCTCGCTCTCCAATCCCCAAAGCCCTGCTGAGAAACACGCTGTTTGGGGAAGGAAGTCAGAAGAACACGGTGAACTCTACCTTAACGAACAAGAGTCAGCCCCGCCGCATCTACAGGAGCCGCCTCAGCCTTCAAAGAGTCCTACTCCAAGGACAGCAAAAGATGGAAGTAAATCGTTTCAAAAGGAGACACTGTAACATACAAAGAACTTGTGAAGCCATTTTATACAGGATAAAAATCAACCACCTTGTGCGTGTATCTGCATTAATAGCACCTCAAATCTTTTCCAGAAATCGGTGTGAGCATAAGCTACTGGACATGAGCTTTGTAACAGCCTTTTAAGTAAACAGCCACTGGGGCGCCTGGTGGCTCAGTCAGTTGAGCGACTGACTTCGGCTCAGGTCATGACCTCACGGGTCCTGGGTTCTAGTCCCATGTGGGGCTCTGTGCTGACAGCTCAGAGCCTGGAGCCTGATTTGGATTCTGTGTCTCTTTCTCTCTCTGCCCCTCCCGTGTTCACTCTCTGTCTCTCAAAACCAAATAAAATGTTAAAAAATTTTTTAAAATAAATTAAGAAAAGGAACAACAAAGTAAAACAAAAAGGCAAGAGGGAAATAATAAAGATAAAATAGGAAAGTAACATTTAAAAAATAAACCCCAACAGAACTAATAAAATGCTGGTTCTTTTTATGAAAACATACTATATATATATAAATTACTAATCTAATCAAGAAAAAAAGGAGGGAAACATAAAGCACACAGGATAATGATGCTAATAATGGCAGACACAGGACTCTGAACAGTCTGTACCAACCAGCCCCTGTCCAATCTCGCACGCACCCATTGTCCCCCTGACCTCGACTTCGCTCCCACTCCCCAATTTCCGGCGCAGCGCGACTAGGCTGTACCTTCACTCCTAGAATATTGCTACCAGCGGGGAAACTGCTCAGTCGGGGTGACGGCAGCAACCCGCCCCGGGCCCCCGGCCCACCGCCCGCCCTCCTTCACGACGATTCGCTTCTCTCTATCCGCCGCACCAGCTCCACCAGCATCTCTGCCATCTTCGCGATCTCCTTGGCCTTCTCCTCCGCCTTCTCGCACCGTGCGGTCCCCCTGCCCTCGACCCCGTCGTCGGGATTCTGGAGATGGTTCAGGGCGCTCTCCTCCGAGGCCTCCACCTGCGTCTTGATCTGGACGAGCATATGGTCCATCTCCCACAGCTTGCTGCGGTTCCGCACGTGCGCGCGGCCGTGCTCCCGGGTCAGCGCCGCGATGTCCTCCCGCATCTCGTGGATGACGGGCAGCAGGAACTGCTCGAAGTCCTCCTCGGGCTCCAGCACCTCCACCTCCTCCGGCTCCGTCACCGGCGGTGGGCGTGCCCGCGGCACGTTCACGGCTTGGCCCCGCCCCTTACGGCCACGCCTCGGATCAGGCCGTGGCGCGCGCGCACGTAACGGGCTGTAGCGGGCGCGCGGGCGCACGCACGCCACCACCTGCTTCCCGCGCCCCACCCCCTTCACTCTTAGGCCTTTGGGAGCGGAGAAGTTCTTGCTTCCTTCCTCCGCGACGGCACCCGGCACCCGGGCTTTTACTTTTACTTTTACTTTTTTTTTTTTTTAAGTGAAAGCAATTCTCCCTCCCTCGGATTTGAATGAGACAGGCTGGCGTTCACAGCACCTACTATCCAGGCACGCCCTGCTCTAAGTGCTTAGATTAATTCATTTAAGGTCACAGCAAACCTGTGAGATGAACAACTGGCTAAAAACCGTGCTTTGGGTCAGCATTTGAACCTGAGCCATCTTGGGTCTATTACAGTCTCTACTCTTAACTACAGCACCTGCTCCTCTTCGGGGACCTGAAGTCAAAAACTGGGGATCTTAACTCAGTACTCACCACCACTTGCTCCCAGACTTTTGTCCTGGGGGGTTTTCTCTCTCGCTGCCTTGCGTTGTTCTGGTCAGTAGTGTTTTGGTCTCTCTTTGAGGTAGGGGAGCTGAAGGGACTCCACTTTAGAAAGGATCTGTCTCTGCTAAGCTCCATTAACTCAAGTTCTGTATTTTGCATCTGAATAAGCCAAAGAAGCTGTGTTCCTGCTTCCAGGGGACAACAAGATAGTTGATCGTTTTCTGAATATTTGCCCTAGACGCCCAACACCTGATAACATCTCAAAAGAGCCGGATCCCAAACACGTTCCAGGACATTAGCTTTGAACAGCTGATTCTGGCATCAATACCCCCTACCTTCGATGATCTATAGAATAACACCTTTATTCACCTGCCACTGGCCTTTGATCAGACTCTACCCTGGATTCCTGAAGGAACACATACACTAGACCCCTTTCCAATATGAACCCCTAACCCCAAGTGAGGGAGAAAATCATTCTCCTTTCCTTTCTGAGTCTCCCACTCTATCTGCTAAATTCTCACGGTATTCAGTGAACTCTGTTTTTACTTTTTCCGGCTCACATAGCTGGTCCTGCAGAGCCCACCTCTGGAGCCATGGACCCAGCCTGCCTGCATCATCTTCACCAGACTGTAAACAACCCAAGAAAAAGGGCCACTTCTGATTCGGCTCTGTCCTTATCCCTTCCACGCTGCCTGGACTCAAGAGCCTTAGGGAATGTTTTAGAGTGAGGGCCTCCTTCCCTAAAATATAAGCACCTCTACCATACTGGATGTTTCTTGAGCGCACATTCTGGTCTTGGTCCTCATCACCTATAGGACCTGCAAAACAGCAGCACCCTGGTAAATGCTGTTTTAATATTCATTTAACAAAAAGCTGTTGAGCACTGACAGGAGGCCACTGTGGAATGGATGGAGTCTACTTCCAGGCACATTCAATCAGTGCCACGCCGGCAGTAATTTGGAGGGACCCTGCTTGCACAGTGCCACAGATCAGAGCTTTCGTTTTCCAGTCTCCTAAATAAACCCCAGCGAGCCAGCCTGAATATGTCAGTGGGAAGACGCATAAGTGAGATGATGTGCATGACAGTGTTTTGCAAATACCAAAGTACCAGCAGATATGAGTGCTGATAACATTATAACAATTATGATAGTAAATGGAGGTTGTGTGATGCCAAAGGTTTCGGAGTGAGACACATCCTTCATTAGGTCCTGGTCCCTCCAATTGGGAAAGTTGGGTTAACCTGAACACATCTCCCTAGGTGTCAGTTTCCATCGGTCCCTCTAGGCGGGCATTGGACATATGATCTCTAATGATTGTAATGTGATCCTTATATAGTCCATAATAATTATATGGTTTACCCAAGGGTGCCCCCTTTCACTCTCAAAACTTTCCTTCTTTGATGAACTGGAATTTATTAAAATTATAAAGTGTTCATTAAAAGCACCATTAAGAGAGTAAAACTGAAAGCCACAGAGTTGGAGAAGATATTTTTAGTAGCTATATGACAAAGGACTCCTATACAAACTGTATTGAGAACTTCTATAGATCAATAAGGAAAAGATAAATAACTCAAAAATGGGCAGAAGACTTGAGCCAGGTACTTCACAAAAAGGAATACCCGCAGGGCCAGTAAGCATATAAAAAGGTGCTGAAGGTCACAATTCATCAGGGAAATGCAAATCAAAACCACAAAGAGCGCGCACTCACTGCACATCCACTAGCGTGGCTGAAAAGTAAAACACTGACAATACGAAGGGTGGGGGGGATATGTGGAAAGAGGCTGAGAACCTCCAAAGTCATCAAGAATACCAAGGTTTCCGGGACCTTCCTCTAGTTTATTTCTCTTCTCTTTCGTCTCACTGTAAGCAGGACGAAGAAACTAGGGAAGGTAGGAAGCTCTTCGGGGTCCTTGACATGGTCTAGATCGTGATCTGAATGGAGGTCACACGAGTGTGTAAAAGATGCACGGAGGCTGCACGCCTCTCAAAATAGTTCTGTGACACCTTCGCGTTTTGAAAGGGGTTGGTGTAGGAGCACGTGCGCGAGCACGAGCGTTCAGGGGCTGGAAACAGAGATTGGGGCGCGTGCGTGCCCGCCAGTGAGCGCGCGCGGAAGCCGGAAGCAAGGGCGTGCGCGTGCGCGCAGGGGGCGGGGCAGGGCCCGGAGGCCGGAAGCTGGGCGGCTGCCCGGCCGGAGCGGGCGATGGAGGAGCCTCCCTCGGACCGTGGACTGTCGCGCGAGGGGTCGGCGGCGGAGGAGGCCGAGCTCCAGGGAGCCTCCTGGAGCGGGGACAGCGGCAACGTGTCCCAGAGCCACAGCAGCGCCTCGGGGCCGTGGGAGGAGGAGGGCCCGGAGGCGGGCGCGCCGGGCCGCGACCTGCCGCTGCTGCGCCGCGCCGCCGCGGGCTACGCCGCCTGCCTGCTGCCCGGGGCCGGGGCGCGGCCCGAGGTCGAGGCCCTGGACGCCAGCCTGGAGGAGCTGCTCACCCGGGTGGACGAGTTCGTGGGCATGCTGGACATGCTGCGCGGGGACTCCTCCCACGTCGTCAGCGAGGGCGTGCCGCGCATCTACGCCAAGGCCACCGAGATGCGGCAGGTCTACGGCAAGATCGACCGACTCGAGGCCTTCGTGGCGATGATCGGCGCCAGCGTGGCCAGGATGGAGGAGCAGGTCGCCCGGGCGGAGGCCGAGCTGGGCGCGTTCCCCAGCGCGTTCAGGAAACTGCTGCACACGATCGCCGCGCCCTCCTTCTTCAACAAGGCGCCCGCCAGCCGGGCGCGGCCGAGCGGCTACGAACCCCCCGTCCTGTTTCGGACCGAGGACCACTTTCCCTGTTGCAGCGAGAGACCTCAGAGCTGAGGCCACCCGACAGCCCCGCAGGGGCAGCTCCCCGCCCGGGGTGATCTCGAGTATCAGATCAGTCGGAAATTCCGCGGAGAGACATACACGATGTTGGAGTCCGGCGTAGTTCTCCTTTGCACACTTACTTCCCGCGGTCTTCGTGCTGCGTAAGGATGTATGGTTTTGTGTGTCTTCCGCTGCTAAACGGAGGCCGCTCGGGCCGGGGTGGGGGCGTCGGAGAAGACAATGAGCTGTGGCAGAACTGTTATTTTTCTGGGTTTTACAGCTCAGCGAACCGTGTAAACTTTTCCGAGTTTCTGTTTTGTACTCTTAGGAAGAACTGCTGAGCTGTTCAAGCCTTGTTAGTGTTCGATCCCAGTAGTGATCCCATGTTCTGTAGCTTACTTTTAGGGTAGCTGGTAAGTTATTTCATGTCGTATTAAACTTTTCATGCCATGGGTCGTCGGCGGAAGGAAGTGAACGATAGAATCTCTGAGTTGTGTTGACTTATCACATCTGATTCTCAAGTTGTATTGGAAAGTGCGCCCCGCAATGTTGGTTTGTCCACAGCAAGCAAGCCTGTGTGTGGTTGCCGACACTTGGTTTATAATTTAAATATTAATAAAAAGTTTATATTTTATTGGAAAAGCTTTTCTTCTGAAGAGGACTTCACGTATTTCCTTTTTTGTTTGTTTGAAGATAGACCTGTTGCTCATGATTTTAGGGACAGGAAAAGTGGCTTTGGAGCACCTCATTTAGAAGGCTGATGTGCGGAGCGCCTGGCCGGCTCAGTCAGTTAACAGGCGACCGGCTCTTGGTTTCGGCTCAGACCACGATCTCACAGTTGGCGAGTTCAAGTCCCGAGTCAGGCTCTGTGTGGTCAGTGCGGGGTCTGCATGGGATTCTCTGTCCCCTCCCTCTCTGCCCCTTCCCCACTCACTTGCACATGCGCGCTCTCTCTCTCAAAATAAACTTTAACAAAAAAAAAAAGAGGGCTAATGTGAAAAACCTTAGCTAGTATTTCACAGAATTATATGTTTCTTTCCTCTCCAAGTAAGTGGTCAAATCACTTGTGTCCCCCGGACAGCACGGGACCTGAAAGATGTCTTGTGGGCACAGCAGGCTGTGCTCTTGATTTGAAGCTGTTATTAGCTGGTCCCCCTAGAGAGGGGTGGACCCCAGATAAGCACCAGCCCCGGCTGCTCCCGTGTCATTTGTCATAGGTCTCAGAGGCCGGGAACGTGGGCGGACTCTCGCAGGGTGCGTCAAGAAAAGCTGCTAATAGAGGCTCCACCTCAGCCGGGACCTTCTGTGTCGCAGGTGTACGGTATTTTCTGTCGGTAGTTTATTGATGACAAATTAAGGAACTCCTGAATTTAGAAGCTGAGAGCACCCTTGAGCTCCGTTTAATATTGGGCGACTACTCGGTGCTGCTGTAATGAGCGTATCCCAATGCCACAGTCATTGAACCCAAAAATAGCTTTCTTACGTCACATGCGTGTTGTTAAAATGCTTTTTAAACTTGTGTTTAATATTAAAAAGTAGGTAGTGGGGGCGCCTGGGTGGCTCAGTCGGTTAAGCTTCCGACTTCGGCTCAGGTCAGATCTCAAGTTCCTGGGTTCGAGCCCTGCGTCAGGCTCTGTGCTGACAGCTAGCTCAGAGCCTGGAGCCTGCTTCCGGTTCTGTGTCTCCTTCTCTCTCTGCCCCTCCCCCTCTCATGCTCTGTCTCTCTCTGTGTCAAAAATAAATAAAACATTTAAAAAATATATTAAAAAAAAGTAGGTAGTGGGGGAACCTAGGTGGCTCAGTCGGTTAAGTGTCCGACTTTGGCTCAGGTCATGATCTCGCGGTTTGTGAGTTCGAGCCCCACATGGGGCTTTGTGCTGACAGCTCAGAGCCTGGAGCCTGCTCTGGATTCTGTGTCTCCCTCTCTGTCTCTGCCCCTTCACACCTGTGCTCTGTGTCTCTCTCTCTCTCTCAAAAATAAACATTAAAAAAAATTTTTTTAAGTAGGTAGGGATTAGGGCAAATTATGAAAAAACTTAGAATAATTTTTAAGTGAGATTTCATATTTGCATAATAAAACCCCCAAACTCTAGAAAACATAAATTAACAGGTGTGTTGTAAAGCCAAATTTTATAAGATATTTACTTTCATTACCTACAAAAAAGGAAGTTGGGTTGAGAAAATTAAAAGTATAATAACCAGTAAAAGATTACTTACTTTACGTTCCTTAAAACTGGGGCCTCTGGGTGACTCAGTCAGTTGGGCATCTGACTTCCGCTCAGGTCGCTATCTCACAGTTTGTGGGTTCAAGCCCTGCGTTGGGCTCTATGCTGACAGCTCAGAGCCTGGAGCCTGTTTCAGATTGTGTCTCCCTCTGTCTCTGACCTTCCCCTGCTCATGCTCTGTTACTCTGTCTCTTAAAAATAAATAAAAACATTAAAATGTTTTTTAAAATGTAAAAAAAAGATTTAAAAAACTAAATTACTTTAAAATAAATAAACTTTAAATATTTTATGTAAGATTAAAAATGTTTTTGTTAATGTTTATTTTTCTGAGAGAGAGAGAGAGAGAGAGAGAGAGAGAGAGAGAGAAGTGGGGGAGGGGCAGAGAGAGAAAGGGAGACACAGAATCCAAAGCAGGCTCTAGGCTCTGAGCTGTCAGCACAGAGCCCCATGCGGGGCTTGAACCCGTGAACTGTGAGATTGTGACTTGAGCCAAAGTCAGACACTTAACTGACTGAACCACCCAGGCGCCCCTAAGATTTTGTTTTTAAGTAATCTCTGCAGCCAACATGGGGCTTGAACCCACAGCCCTGAAATCAAGAGCTGTACACTCTTATTACTGAGCCAGCCAGGGGCCCCAAACATAAATAAAAATAGCTCTGGTTTAGAGGATAACTTACATGATGACATGCCCAGCTTGTCTCTAAGGAACCTTGGGTTTTGAAATTCTCTTAGTCACTTGGTGCTGCCCTTGAGGTTTCTGAAGAGAGATTAATGCAGGGTCTTGTTTGGAATGGGGACTTGAAGCCCGTTTGCAGAGTGCAAGACCGAAAACAGGTGGAAGTTCTTGGCCTCAAGAATGGGGGATGGGGGCGCCTGGGGGGCTCAGTTGGTTGAGCGTGGGACTGTGGCTCAGGGCGTGATCTCACGGTTCGTGAGTTCGAGCCCCGAATCAGGCTCTGGGCTAACAGTTCACAGCCTGGAGCTGCTTCAAATTCTGTGTCTCCCTCTCTCTCTGCCTCTCCCCTGCTCATGCTCTCTCTCTCTCTCTCTCTCTCTCTCTCCCTCTTTCAAGAAATAAATGTTAAAAATTAAAAAAAGAAAAAAAAAAGGTGGGAGTTTCGGGAGGCAGCCCCACCTCTGCCCAGATACATTCAGGTTCAGACCTTCCGGCCCCTCCTCGCCCACCCCTGCCCAGCTGGGGATTTAAGGAGGGCCCTTCTGGATCCTGGAAAACTGGTCCTTCCCCCTCTCAGAAGTCCCTAAAAGCTGGGGGAGGGGGCCAGCTGTCATCCTGGGTGACCTCTGCAGACCCGTCTCTGCTGCTGGGGTCTGGAGCTCCCCTACTTTCTAGAATAAACAGGGATGGGGTTTAAGAACTCTTGAGAGGGGGTCCCCACCAGTCACACCGGAGCACACCTGTCAGAGTCCGCTCGGGGTCCGGGAGTCCAGAGGATGTCGCTTCGGCCAAGGGCAGCCCCGGCGTCCAGGACTCAGCTTAGGAACACAGAAAATTGGGCACTGATGAGCTAGTGAGCACCCTGTGGCTTCCTGCAGGAACTTGAGGAATGGAGCCTTGGACCCTGTGTGAGGAGGGGGATCACGGGAGGAGGGACTTTCTTGTTTGTTTTTTCCCTGCCAGTGAAAGTGAATAAGAAAAATGGGCAGGGGACCGCAGACCGGAAGGCCAGGCCACCCGCTGGCCTTGGGTGTGAGACGGTCACCACAGCTGGGACCCAGCTTTGGTCTTACCTGCTGCGAGCCCCACCGTCCTGTAAGGAATTCGGAGTAAGATGATGCGCTGTGAATCGTGAGGGCGAACATCCAAGTCTTCTTGGGACGGCAGGCAGCGCCACCACGGGTCCCAAATGCCCCCTCTCTGTCCGTCCCTCGGCTGCCCCATCTCAGCTGGGACACTCGACACTCGTCAGTGGTCTCCTGCTGCCCCGTCCCCTCCCAAGCCACTCTCCATGTGGTACACGGCAGCCAGAGGTGTCTTTAAACACCATGGGCCAGGGGCGCCTGGATGGCTCCGTTGGTTGAGTGTCTGTCTCTTGAATGTCTGACTCTTGGAGGCTCAGGGCATGATCTCACGGTTCCTGGATTCGAGCCCCACATCGGGCTCTGCGCTGCCAGTGCAGTGCCTGCTTGGGATTCTTTCTCTCCCTTCCTCCCACTCCTCCCCTCCCCCTTCATTATTTCTCTCTCAATATAAATAAAGACATTTTAAAAAATCCATTTTCCAAAGTGACCTCGGCCGTTAGCCCCAGTCATAGAGAAGGGAATGCATTTCTTTTAGAAGGAAAGATTCTTCTTTATGATCTTCATCCCTGAAGCGAGGCCCGTACATCCGGGGTCTGCCTGGGGCAGAGGATGAGAATAAAGCGACCCCACGCCTTTTCCAGTTGGGTGCACGACAGCTGGGCCAGGCGGGCCGCGAAGCTGCAGGAACAGCCCCCGCGCCAGCAGGGGGCGCTGCCGCAGCAGAAACCGCCGCCTGCAGAGTGCCGGTCGGGCCCCTGGAGCTGAAACACACCAGTAACGGCAGTGGGGACCGCGAAGCTGCAGAGTCAGAGCCCCCAGGCCCTGTCTACTCCTGTGGGGCTCGCTGTGGGGGAACCACGGCTGCACCCCGAGGCCGCTCTTCCTGCTCGGGGAGGCGCAGGGGAGGAAGGGGGGAGGGGAGCAGCCAGTCTGGTGGGGCGGCCCAAGGTGCGCACACCCAGTCCGTCACCCCGTTTGCTGTCCTTCTCAGTCTCCTCTGCCCCCAGAACGAGCATGCACATTTATGATTCATCTGTCTGTCTGTCTGTCTCCCCCACTAGGGCTCAGAGCCTGGCCTTTGTCCATTTTGTGCACCCCTGAGTCCGGGGTGCCTGGCCCAGGGCAGGGCCACCAAATCTGACGGATGAATGGAAGGAACACAGGATGGGCAGCTGTGGGCAAGAAGGACCGGGCAGGGCTGAGTGTGGCGGGCTGCACTCGCCTAACTCAGCTCTGTGTCCTGGCAAATCCAGGACACCTGTTTCTGTGTGTTGGGGGGCTAGGGGGGCTCCTCCCCCACAACACGCATGATTCCTGCAGGAGGCTGGGCCGGAGGTTAGGGCCGGCAGGTGGGCATCACAGAAAATGGGCATCACAGGAGGAGGATATCACAGGTGATGGGCATCACAGGAGGTGAGCGTCACAGGAAATGGGCGTCACGGGAGGTGGGCATCACGGGAAATGAACATCACAGGGAGGTGGGTATCGAGTTGTTGGGACAAGCTGAGCTCAAGCGCCAGCACCACATTCCTAGTTTGCAAGTTGTTTAAGTATTCTTCTTTCTTAACTCATTTTTTTAAGTTCACTGTCTCTTCTTTTTAAAATAATTTTTGGTAAAATACACATGATACAAAATTAGCATCTTAACCATTGTTCAGTGTCCAGGTCAGTGCGGCTAATCTGTCCCCACAACTCTTTCCTGGCAGAACTCACACTCTGTCCCCATAAAGTACTAGCCTCCCCAGCCCCTGGCGCCCGCCCCCCGCCCCCCCCGTCCCCCGTCTCTGAGAATCTGCTGCTCTCGGGACCGCTATGACCACACACAGCGTCTGTCCCTTTGTGACGGGCTTCCTTCTCGGAGCACGGGGTCCTCCGGGTCCAGCCGGGTGGTGGCAGGGGACGGGATGTCCTTCCTTAAAGGCGGGGTACTAGTCCTCGTTCGCGTGGACCGCACTGCGTTTCTGCGTTACTGTTGCGTTGCTTCTGCCTTTCTGCTGCTGTGAATATGGGGGGTAAATACCTCCCCAAAGCCCTGCTTTCAGTGTTTCTGGGTAAAAACCAAGAGGTGGGATTGTGGGATCCTGGGGGAGTTCTAATCTCAATTTTTAAATTACTTGTTTAACAGAGTTTTTAATGTTGATTTTTTAATTATTTATTTTATTTACTTTTTTACATTTATTTTTGAGAGAGTAAGACAGAGTGAGCAGGGGAGGAGCAGAGAAAGAAGGAGACATGGAATCCAAAGCAGGCTCCAGGCTCTGAGCAAGCGCTCAGCACAGAGCCTGACGCGGGGTTCGAACTCACGAACTGTGAGATCATGCCCTGAGCCAGAGTTGGACGCTCAACTGACTGAGCCTCCCGGGCGCCCCTAAAAAAATTTTTAATGTTTATTTTTGAGAGAGAGAAAGAGAGCAATCAGGGAAGGGACAGAGAGAAAGAGAGAGGGAGACACAGAATCTGAAGCAGGCTGCAGGCTCCTAGCTGTCAGCACAGAGCCTGACGTGGGGCTCGAACAAACTGTAAGATCAAGACCTGAGCCGAAGTCACTTGGCCAAATGAGCCACCCAGGAGTCCCCTACCCATGTGTTATTTAGAACACTGTTGTTTGGGGGCCCCTGGGTGGCTCACAGTTTAAGTGTCTGGCTTCAGTTCAGGTCATGATCTCACAGTTCCCGAGTTTGAGCCCCACGTCGGGCTCTGTGCTGTCAGCTCTGAACCTGTCTCAGATCCTCTGCACCCCCGCCTCTGCTTGTGCGCGCTCTCTCAATCTCTCTCCAAAATAAACATTTTTTAAAAGTTTACAAGACTGCTGTTTGAGCTCCAAGAATTTGGGAGTTTTTCAACTGTCTCGCCGTTGTGACTTCTAACAAACCCATGGAGGTCTGGGCGTATATACATTGCATGATTTCCATTCTTCTCAACATACAGTGTGTGTGAGGGTCCGTCTTCGATGCGGACGCACTCGGACAAATGCCCGCGGGGCCGGAGGAGCGTGTGTGTCCTGCTTCCGTCAGCTGAAGTCGTCTCCGCGCTTTTTGTTTTTAAATCTTCTCCCTTTTGAAGTAGTCTCAGGCTCGCAGAGAAGTTGCAAAAATAGTCCAGGGAGCTCACGTGTGCCCTTCAGCCAGCGCCCCCGAGTCACGCGTCTTACACAACCGCCGTGATCAGCCTGGGAAACAGACAGGGGTGCGCTCCCGCCAACGGCCCCGCTGCCTTTCCAAGGCGCTCACTTGTCCCCTTGTCCCCAGCTCTGGGGACCCGCCGCCCCGGTACAGACCCGGCTGCTGCTCCAAAATACTCCCTGTGGGACACCCCCCTTGCTGCCCGTCCCCCGCCCCACTCCTGCCCCGGTGACCACCCATGTGCTCTCTGCAGCTTTTTTTTAAATCTCGAGAGTGGGAGACACGCGAATCACCCAGCATGCAATCCGAGGGTGGCTTTGTTCATGCCCTCGAGGTCCACCCGGGGCTTCTGGGGTCGGCTGCTCCTCATCTTTTTGGCGTTGTCTACCGTCTGCGCCAGGGAAGAGGCCGGAGCCCTTTCCTCACCCCTGGCATCCCGGCGCCTGCAGGCTGCAGTGCATGCGGCGCCCCCTGCCCACCTTCTCACCAGCCCTGCTGGCCGAGTCCCGCCTTTCAGGTGCGGGCAGGCAGAGCAGAGCCTGACCGCCCCCCCATGCCATACTGCTCCCCCTGTGGGGCCCTCCCCGCCCCTGCCCCCCCCCCCAGGACGGCCCAGGAGGGAGAGGCCTTTGGCAGGAGGTGTCCATGCTGAGACCTGAACCCGGAGAGGGAGGCAGGCAGACCGTGATGAAGGGAAGAGCGGCTGGCCCACAAGGGAACAGCAAGTGCAAAGGGCCTGAGGCGGCAGGCGCCTTTCCATGGGGTTTCCAAGGAATGACGGGAGGAAGGCCCCGGTGTCAGCGGTGAGGATTCTCCAGGTGGGGACCCCACTTCCTGGCCACCTGTCCCACCTTTGGCCGGGTAGTTCTGGGGCAGTGACAAGGGAATGCATACGTGACCCTCACATAGAGAGAGGACAGAAAGCCACGCGGGGAGATATGTGTACACGTGTGTGTGTGTGTGTGCATGCATGGGAGACGCAGTTTAGTAAGTCCTGAAGCAGACAGGCGTGTGGGGGCCCCGGGAGGCGTCAGTGGGACAGGGGGTGACAGAATCTCTCGAGAAGGCAGATGGCAATGAGCCAGGCAGTGAGGCGAAGCCGCTCCCGCCAGGTGTAAGGGCCGCCCTCCGTGGCTTCAAATGCCAGCTCAGCCTACCCGGGGCGGATGAGAAGCCCGAAGCCAGGAGCGGCGAGGAGACCCGCTCAAGGCCACGTCTCCCGTCCCCAGGCCCCCCTCCACGCTGGCTCTTTGTCCCGGGGCACCTGTCGCATGTCACACTTTCTTCTGTTCCTCCCAGTCTCAGAACCCGGTGAGAACAACCACAGAGAAACACGGCTTGATGGAGACACGGGGACAGGAGCTGGCAATCGCTCTCAGACCCTCCGAGCATTTGACATGAGGGGCCCGGGGACGTCAGGACAACTACCAAGGTCAGGGCACCTGGGTGGCTCGGTCCGTTCAACATGACTCTTGGGTTTGGCTCAGGTCATGCTCTCAAGGGTTTGTGAGTTCAAGCCCTGTGTTGGGCTCTGCGCTGACCGTGCAGAGCCCGCTTGGGATTCTCTCTCTCCCTGCCCCTCCCACTCTCTCTCTCTCACAAAACAAATAAATAAACTTGAAAAAAAAAACGAAAGCGGAGCACCGGAGTGGCTCAGTCGGTTCAGCATCCAGCTTGAGCTCAAGTCACGAACTCATGGTTTGTGAGTTTGAGACTCATGTCGGGCTCTGTGCTGACAGCTGGGAGCCTGGAGCCGCTTCGGATTCTGTGTCCCCCTCTCTGCCCCTCCCCCACTCATGATCTGTCTCTATCTCAAAAATAAATAAGCACTTAAAAAAAGTATTCTTTACTCATTCATTCAACACACACTGTTTGGCAGCATGTACTGGGCACTGCAGTGAATAAGGCCCAGGCCCTGACCCGGTCACTCGGGGGAGAGTTGGGGAGAGGGGCCGGAGAGTCATTGCAGATGGTCACAAGAAGAAACCTTGGCACTCTGTGAGGTCTCGGGAGGGGTGGGTAGTCAGGGGCGGCTCCCTGGAGGAGGTGGAGGCTGGACTAAACTTTGCAGGATGAGTCGAAGTCTGCCAGAGAGAAGTGGGGGGAAGGGCGCTCCAGGCAGAGAGAACAGCATGTACGAACAGAAGCAAGAGCCAGAGACAGAAAGCACGTAACCCAGAGGGGTCAAAATCATCTTCTGAAATTCAGCTAGGCCTCCTGAATCTTACACATTCAAAAAGAAAGAGAGAGAGAGAGGAAGGAAGGAAGGAAGGAAGGAAGAAAAAGAAAGAGAAATAGAGAAGGGAAAGCAGGAAGGAAGGCAGGAAGGAGGGAAGGAGAAGGAAAGGGAAGAAAGGAAGGAAGGAAGATAGGTAGGAGGCAGGCAGGAAGGAAGAAGGAAATAAGGAAGGAGGCAGGAGGCAGGCAGGCTAAGCAGGGGACGGGAGCCAGAGCCCCGCACCGGCCTGACGCCCAGGGGCCCGCATGGCAGGACCTGCAACCCTGTTCCCAGATGTCAGCGCACGTCCCCGGCCTCGTGTCCCTGGACCTCTTGCCCCTGGTCACTGGGAGACGGCGTGCTGTTCCCCAGAGCTGAGGGCCTTGAGCAAGTTACTGCGACTCTCTGGGCCTCAGTTTCCTCATGTGCAGGCCGTGGCGGAGACGCCGTGAGCTCACGGAGCCGGGGAACCTGATGGCCGTGGGCGCTGGTCCTGCACTGGGCTCAGGGCTGAATCTTCCCGAAGAAGCACGATCCCGCGTGCGCTCTGGACACTGTGCCCCAGACACGTCCCCACCGCGCGGTCTCTGCCTCCACCTGCCTCCCCCCCCCCACCACCACCACCGCAGGCGCTGGCTCTGGGGGAAGCCAGCTGCCACGCTGCCAGGAGGGGGGACGGCGCGGGGAGGCCCCCCGGGGACAGCGGGCATCAACAGCCCGACACGAACGAACCTCCAGATGATCCTGGGCAGAGGCGAGCCCGAATGCCCCACCCGCGGAGCCTGTGAGCCCACACATCCTTGTTTCAGGCGGTCCCCGGGTTAACTTGCTCCACGACCAGAGTAACGGCCCCACCACCCTGCCCCGGAGAGGGAGGGCGGGGTCGTCCACCTCCCTCCGTGACACCCACCCCCACGATGGTGAGATGCACGGGCCTGGGGCTGGGGCAGACCCGGGATCCATCCCTGTTCCGTGATTCACGGCCATGGACCTGGCCAAGTCCCTGACGCTCTCTGACCCTCAGTTTCCTCATCTGCGGAATGGGGTCGGCTGCTAACGGCACCTGCTTCGTGGCACCGTCGAGAGCCGTTGGACTCAGGGGTCAGGAGTACAGAGGCGTTGGTCACAGATCGCCACCCCTCATCCCGCCCCTGGGGAGGAGGCGGTGGAAAGGAAGCTGTGCGCACGGGCGTGTGAACCCTCGGCGGACGCCTGGAAGGTGGGCTCGCAGGCTGCGCACGCACGTGGCTCTGTGTCCCGCCTCCACCCTCCCGGCCCGGCCTCACGGAGGTGGCCGAGGTGGCCTCCGTTTCAGGCGGTGCCGGGCCCCCCTTAATAAAGACCTGTTTCTTCCCGGCCGCGCGCTCGGCCTGGCGACCGCGGGCTCAATGAGCGCCTCTGAGCGCCCCGCCCGCCCGCCGCGGGTTTGCCCCGGCGCCCGCGGGAAGCTCACAATGGCGCCCTGTCCTCCGGCCACACAGCCGCCAGCTCCCCGGGCCAGCGGGGGGGAGGGCTCGCTGGCTTTCAGGAGGACGCGCGCACCGTGTGTGGCCGGAGACGGGCCACCTCTTGGTTGGCAGCCCCTCTGGATTAGGGGTGATTTGTTGTGGGCAAACCACACGCAGCAGGCAGGGCCGCTCCTCTGCCAGCCCCGCGCTGAGGGACCTTTCTCTGCTCCCCACGGGGCTGCGCCCTCCCTCCCCCTCCTCCAGGCCTGAGCGGACCGGCTCCTCCCTGGACCGGGGTCTGTGGCCGCTGACCGCGCCGCTCTGCCTCGTGGCCCCGGTTGGATCGTCCCCACGCAGGCAGCATGGGTCTTGTCCCTCTGGAGGGTGTCCTGTGTGTCTCGGTCATGGCCCTTCCCCAGAGCCCTGCACTGTGCCTGGTGCACAGAAGCGCACACCCAAGATTTGTTAGATGAACGCATGAACAAACCAACCACTGTGTTAAGAAATCGGCCTGTGAGGGGGCGCCTGGGGGGCTCTGAGAGTCTGACTTTGGCTCAGGTCATGATCCCACGGTTTGTGGGTTCAAGCCCCCCCCCCCCCCTCGGGCTCTGTGCTGATGGCTCAGAGCCTGGAGCCTGCTTCGGACTCTGTGTCTCCCACTCTCTCTCTCTCTCTGCCCCTCCCCTGCTTGTGGTCTGTCTCTCTCTCAAAAAATAAACATTTAAAAAAATTTTTAAAGAAATCAGCCTGTGAGTCCGTGAAGCCATGATTCAATGCAGCAATCACTGAATTAATGAGGTCAGAGCATGCAGGCAGGAACCTCACCTAAAATATATTTTGTTGATCACCTGCTCCTCCCCACCTGCCTCTCAGCCCTTCCGGGGCAGGGCTGGGGCCAGCGCCCTCACGCGGTGCCCGAACCCGCAGCCAGCCCTGGCCCGCTGCACACACCACTGCCCGTGCACAGTGATCAGATGAATAAGCCAGGGCCCTCACGTGGCCTCTGATCGATTTGGGGCTCACCCTGGCTTTGTCCCGTCTCAGGAGCTTTGTACCCACTGTTCCCTGGGCCTGGAGTTCTGCTGCCCGGCCCCCTTGACCCGAGGGGTCTCAGCGGGAACAGCCCCTTCTCGGGGCAGCGGCCCAGACCTGACACGTGGTGCGCCCGCGGTCACGAGGTTGTCCGAGACGCGGGAGCTAGAGTCCTGTCCCCCACTGTTCACGGGACGGGGCTTTTTCTCCCCTTTAAGTTTATTGATTTATTTTCAGAGCGACAGAGACAGCAGGAGCAGGGGAGGGGCAGAGAGGGAGGGAGGGAGAGGATCCTGAGCGGCTCCGCACTGTTAGCACACAGACCGAAGCAGGGCTTGGGCTCAGGAACCACAGGATCATGAGCTGAGCCAAAATCAAGAGTCTTTTTTTTTTTTTTAATGTTTATTTATTTATTGGAAGAGAGAGAAAGTGTGAGTGAGGAAGGGGCAGCGAGAGAGTGGGAGGGAGGGAGAGTCCCAAGCAGGCTCTGTGCGGTTAGTGCAGAGCCAGAGGCAGGGCTCGAACTCACAAATCGCGAGATCGTGACCTGAGCTGAAGGTGGGCGCTTAACCCACTGAGCCCCCCAGGCGCCCTGTATGGCAGGTTTTTATCCAGCGTCCAGTGGATTCAGAGACGGAGCGGAAGCCACCAAGGGAAAGAAACACTGGCCTCCATCGAGGGAGACAGGAGCGGGAAGAGGCCGAGGTGATCTGGGGAGGCTCCTCGGAGGAGGTGGGGCGATCCCTGGGTGGAGTCCCAAGAAAGGAACTGCCGGTCAGCGGCGTGGGAGCTGCGTGCACAGTCCACGTAGGGACCGCCCTCCGAGAGGACGCGGAGCCGGCGCGGGCTCAGCAGGGCCCCACTCCGTTTGCTCTGCACATTCTCAAGAGCCGGGACCTGGGCTGCAAGGCCAGGAAGGCGCGGGCAGAACCCCGCAGAGACGGGAGGAGCTGTGAGCCCTGGACGCCTCGGGTACGTGTGAGCTACAGCTGGGGAGGGCGCGGGCGCCGCGCAGGCGGGAAAGTGGCTGAGGCCCGGATAATCAGGCCCGGCTGACGCAGGCGGGGAGGCGGTGATCCATGGCATCGGGGCGCTGCAGACACAATGCACATGGAGATGATCCTGCAGTTTGTTTGCGATGGGAGAAACCCTGGGTCACAAATTCCACTTTTATTTCTTTTCATTTTAATGTTTATTTCTTTTTGAGAGAAAGAGTGTGTGTGTGAACGGGGAAGAGGCAGAGAGAGAGACACAGAATCCGAAGCAGGCTCCAGGCTCCAAGCTGTCAGCACAGAGCCTGACACAGGGCTCGAACTCACAAACAGTGATATCGTGACCTGAGCCGAAGTCAGATGCTAAACCGACTGAGCCCCCCAGGTGTCCCCCAATTTCTGCTTTTAGAAAGGTCTCCCATGGAGTGCCTGAGTGGCTCAGTCGGTTTACCATCTGACTTCGGCACGGGTCATGATCTCACAGTTCGTGGGTTGGAGCCCTGTGTCTGGCTCTGTGCTGACAGCTCAGAGCCTGGAGCCTGCTTCAGATTCTGTGTCTCCCTCTCTCTGTCCCTCCCCTGCTCACTCTCTGTCTCTGTCTCTCAAAATAAAATATGGCTTAGTCAGTTAAGTGTCGGACTTGGCTCAGATCATGTTCCCAGTTTGTGAGTTCGAGCCCCGTGTCAGGCTCTGTTCTGACAGCACACAGAGCCTGGAGCCTACTTTGAGCTCTGTGTCTCCCTCTCTCTGCCCCTCCCCTGTTCACCCTCTGTCTGTCTGTCTCTCAAAAATAAACATTAAAGGAGCGCCTGGGTGGCTCAGTTGGTTGAGCATCCGATTTCAGCTCAGGTCACAATCTCACAGTTCGTGAGTTCAAGCCCCGCGTCAGGCTCTGTGCTGACAGCCGGAGCCTGGAGCCTGCTTCTGATTCTGTGTGTCCCTCTCTCTCTGCCCTCCCCTGCTCATGATCTGTCTCTCTCTGTCTTTCAAAAATAAATAAATGTTAAAAATTTTTTTTAATAAAAAAATAAACATTAAGAAAAAAAATGGCGGGGGGCGCACCTGGGTGGCTCAGTCGATTAAGCGTCCGGCTTTGGCTCAGGTCATGATCTCATGATTCGTGGGTTGGAGCCCCGTGTCGGGCTCTGTGCTGACAGCTCAGAGCCTGGAGCCTATCTTTGAATTCTGTGTTTCCCTCTCTCTCTGACCCTCCCCTGCTTGCACTGTCTCTCTCTCTCTCTCAAAAATAAATAAAACATAAAAAAAAATTTTAATAAAAAAAGAAAAGAAAAAAGAAAAAAAATTTTAAGTATAATCCCCGGAAACAGGAGTGGTTCAGTCGGTTGAGCGTCTGACTCTTGATTTCAGCTCAGGTCATGATCTCATGGTTCATGAGTTCAAGCCCCACATCAGGCTTCGGGGACAGCGCAGAGTCTGCTTGGGATTCTCTCTCCCGCCCTCTCTCTCTGCCCCTACCTTGCATGCACACGCTCTCTCTCAAAAACATGTAAATAAACATTAAAAAATAAAAAGTAATAATCCCACTGATGAGAGAAACAGAGGGAGAGAGAGGGAGAAAATGCGTCAAAACGTCAACAGGGCTTCTAAGCGAGGAGATTAAAAGTACTTTTTGTTTTCAGCTTTACCTCGCGCTGTGTTTCCCATACTCTCCAGCATAAACGTGTTTTGTGTTTGCAGTGTGACCATTGCTCAGAAGGAAGGGACTGACAGGGTGACATCGGGGTACAAAAATAACACTTGCTTCCTTTGCTGAGCTCGGAGAGTGGATTTGTAAAGCCGACATGAATTGAGTAGATTTGATCTGAACGCCCCTAGTGGCCCCCTTTCACCACCGGGGTGGGATCCGGCAAGAACAGTCCAGCTCGGTCCGTGGGCAGAAAATAATGTTCAGTTTCACATCGGCCGCTCCTTCTGCTGGGTGCAGCCGTGGCATTTATCTGTGCAAACCAGGCATCCCCTCCCGGGGGCTTCCCAAGGCACTTCTGTTCAAGGCGGATAACAGACCACAGATAAGTCTACCAGCAGGAATCTGCCTTTGAATTTGTCTTTCCAAACAAGCCAGGGCTCTTGCGGGTTAGGGAGAAACCAACCTGTTTTGAATCGCTCAAGATGACGGAAATCGCCCTCTCCGTTTCTCGAGGGCCGGAGGGATTCGGCTCTGAGGGATGGCAGCCTCTGCTAGATCCGGTTCGCCCTTCATCCCCCTTGGGAGGTAGAAAGCTCTCTGTCGCTGGCGGTGTGCAAGCGCAGCTGGGCGAGCCTTGCCAGAGGCACCGTAGTGGGAATTTGAGAGTCAGATCTGGGGCAGTGCCGAGGGCGGAATTGTGCCAGCAGAACCCACCCGTTGAAGCCCGGGCCCTAGAGAAGGAGACGAGCCCTTGGCTTGGGGCAGGTCACGGAAGGCTTCCCAGAGAAGGCGCCCTGTAAGCCTGGACTTAAGGGAGTAAGCCCCGAGCAGGAGAGAGGAGGGGATGCTCGCCCTCTGTGACAGTGACCGCGAGAGCACAGAACTCGCCAACCCAAGGGCTTGCTCCTGGGAGCTCACGCGTGGGGATGTCCCGGCATGTCACGCAGAGAGAAACACATGTCAACGCCAGCACCCTGGGCGCCCTGGGAAGTGGGCTCCGAGGTTCAAGGAACAAGAAGACCCAACTTCTGGTGCAAATCACGGCGCTGCTTCCTTCTGGCTGTGCGCTCTGGGAGAAGTTACACAACCTCTCTGAAGAAGTGTTAGGAGTACACTTCCATCACAGGCTGCGTTCCTTCCTCACGTGTACATGATCTGAGCCCCCTCTGCGGTGGGCCCCGCCGTCCCCGGGGGAAAGAGCAGTGATCAGAGTGTGGCCCGTGGGAACATGTGTTCTAGAAAAGCCCCAGAGATAGGAAACTGCAGGACTCCATGAAAATCTGCTCTTTGCTCCTTCTCCGGCTTCTATTCTTGCCAGGACCTGCAGCCCCAGGCCTCTTGGCACGTGTCTCATAATGCAAACAGCATATGTCCCCCCCGTAAGGGACAAGAGCTAAGGACTCCCCCTGGAACAGTCCACATCTAAGGAAGGACCAGGGGAGGATGACGCGGCCACACAGGCACTGCAGACGCGGGAGGCGGCTCCGCATCCAGGCCCCCCGGCTCCAAGGACTAACACCTGGACCCTCGTGTCTTCGTTCTCACCACTTCCCCGACGTCCGAGGGGACACACCAGACACTGTCCTCTGTAAAACCCCCAGGCCCCAACAGAGGCCCGTCTCCTGCTCCCCGCCTTTCTGAGGCGCCCAGATGCTCCGTGTCTCTCTGTATCTTCCGTAAGGTTAAGTCGGCGGAGTGAGAAAGCACAACACAGAGACCGGGAAAAAGACCAGAGCGCCCTTATTAAAGAGCCTTCGGGCGAGGTTCCGCGGCTCGGAGGGAACGAGCTAGGGAAGTCGCAGAGACGGTGCAGAAAACTGAGGTCAGAAATAAATGTAAAAGGCCTTTATTGGGAGCCCCTCTGCCGAGTTTCCCCTGTGGGGACAGGATGGGCCAGAAAAGTCCGCAGGGGCACATGGGGGGGGGGGGGCTTATATAGGGCACTAGTTCCGGGGTGTGTCCAGGGGCAGATGACGTGTTTCCGGGAAGCTGAATCTGGCGGAAAGCTCCAAAATGGTGGCCGGCGGCCATCTTGGTGTCGTTCGGTGGGAAAGTCCTGAGATGGCGGCCTGTCGGCCATCTTGGTCTTGTTCAGCGGGCGGCCTGTCGGCCATCTTGTTCCCTTCCCTGAGCCCGCCAAACCTGTCATCTTCAGTAAACTGATTTCACTCTTGCTGGCTCGGTTTGGTTTCATCCCTTGTCTGGGTCCTCTGGGACCCCCTCTGGGTCCTCAGACGCGGCCTGATGCCTGGGGCGCCGCACCCACAGCCAGGCGGGGAGTGCCCCAAGGGCGTGGCAGGAATGCAGGTAACAGGAGGCGGGAGGGGTGCGGCTTCAGGGTGGGGGGCTCAGCAGAGGGGGCACCTGTGGGCAGCGGGGGAGAGAATCCAGAGGCGGCCGTGCTGCGAGGCCCCCGTCTTCATCGGTGTGGGAATTTTCTTTCTTTCTTTTAAAGTTTGTTTATTTTGAGAGAGAGAGTGAGAGAGCGCGAGCATGAGCAGAGGAGGGGCAGAGAGAGAGAGAGAATCCCGGGCAGGTTCCACACTGTCAGGCGGAAGCCGAATGTGGGGCTCGAACTCACCAACCAGTGAGCTCGTGGTCTGAGCCGAGATGGAGAGTCCGCCGCTTGGGGCGCGTGGGTGTGGCTCCGCCGGGTAAGCGTCCGACTCCGACTCCTGATCTCGGCTCGGGTCACCGTCTCACACTTCGTGGGCTCGAGCCCCACGTCAGGCTCGCACGGGCGACTCGGAACTGCTTTGGATTCTTTCCCTCTCTCTGCCCCTCCCCTACGCGTTCTCTCTCAAAATAAATAAACAAAAGCTTAAAGAAAACAGTCAGACGCTTAACCCGCCGAGCCACCCAGGCACCCCAACGCCATGGAGAATATTTTCAAGGGACATGTCGTCCCTCATTACCAAAGAAATGCATTTTCACAAAAGACAGAAAAACACACAGAAGTAAGTGTTTAAAACCCATCTTTGGCGGGGGCCAGGGGGGCTCAGTCGGTCAAGCGGCTTTCTCTTGACCCCAGCTCAGGTCTTAATCTCAGGGTTGTGAGTTCAAGTCCCCCGTTGGACTCTGCGCTGGGCATGACGTTTGCTTAAAAAAATAAGGTCAGATAAGGTAAAATCAATAAAATAAAATACACCAACTAAAACCACCCTTTGAGAAAGACTGTTGAAATCCCGGGGGGAAATGCACACTGAACACAGACGGACGCCCGCATTTCCGGTCTCCTCTGGGGACGGCAACGAGCCCCCTTCCCTGGGGGTCTTGCAGCTGCATAGACGGACCCTGCTGCCCGCTGCTTACACGCGGGCGTGTACACGCCTGGGAGGCGGCCTCTCTAGCCGCCCCCCCCCCCCCCCGGGGGCACAGTGCCCTCTGCTGTCCCGGCCTGAACGCTTCTGCTCCCAGAAAGCTCGGTGGGGGCGCCGGGGGCTCTAGGCTTCTCTGTTGCTGTTGTTCTAGCAAGTCGTTTACTCGTTTGTGTCCTAACAGACTTGGACTTGACATTCCAGCCTTGTGCCGAAGGGATGTTGGCGTCTGGTTATTGTCAGAGCTGCAGAGTCACCGAAGGCACGTTCTGCAGGGTTCGGCGTAAACAGAACCGTAAGCGCCGTCCCCGGTCTTTTCCCGGGGAAGCCAGTTGGTCGGATCCCACCCAGGGGAAGCGTCTGACCTACACAAGGGCCTTTCTGGAAGCATCGTGTGTAATCGTCCGGAGCTGGGGCGTTGGCCCGGCAGGGAGCTGCACCCCCGCTCGAGGGGTGGGACGGAGATTACAGATGAAAAGATCGGGACGCAGTAGGAGTCATACAGCGTGCTTAATGATTATTTTATTTATTTTGAGACGGATGGAGAGAGAGAGAGTGCATGGGCAGGAGAGGGCAGAGACAGGGCGGGAGAGGATCCCAGGCCGGCTCCGTGCTGTCTGCACAGAGCCCGTGAGATGGCGACCTGAGCCGAAATCAAGAGTCAGGTGCTCAGAGGACTGAGCCCCCCAGGCGCCGTCCCTGTGCGGTGTGTTTAAACCCTGTTAAAATGTGCCGCAGTAAAACATTTTCAAATTTGGGGGGGCGTCTGGGTGGCTCAGTTGGTTAAGCGTCTGGCTTCGGCTCAGGTCATGATCTCATGGTTCGTGGGTTCGAGCCCCGTGTCCGGGTCTGTGATGACAGCTCAGAGCCTGGAGCTGCTTCAGATTCTATGTCTCCCTCTCTCTACCTCTCCCCTGCTCATGCTCTGTCTCTCTGTATCTCAAAAAATAAATAAGAAACCAAAAAAATTATTCAAATTATTTAACAGCTTGGAAAAAATTCAGTCCATGATTTTAAGTGTGAGAGACAGCGAAACTGTATGAAAATCGCTGCACTGTCATTCATGACTTAATTGTGAAAAATAGAGTAGTTTTTAAAAAGCCGGGAAGGAAGCACACGGACATGTTCGTTGTGACTGTAAGTTCTGGTTTAATGAGTCGTTTTGCTTTTTTCCTCCCCTTTTTCTCTTTTTGTTTCTATCTCGGCTACAATGAAGCCTTCTACTGTAATCAGGGGGGAAAAAGTACTTTTTAATCTTTTTTTAATGCTCAGGCAAATGGAAAGTTCATCAAAATGCAGGTAAGTGTTGGGGTGGGTTCATAGGTGACTTTTTCTTTCCCTAATTTTAAGAATCTGCTTTGCTTTTTTTAAAGTTTATTTATTTTGAGAGAGAAGGAGAGAGAGTGAGTGTGTGGGGGAGGGACAGAGAGGGAGGGAGAGAGAGAGTCCCAGGCAGGCTCCACACTGACAGCACAGAGCCCTACACAGGGCTCGAACTCACGAACCGTGAGATCATGGCCTGAGCCGAAATCCAGAGTCGGCCGAACCGGCTGAGCCCCCCAGGCGCCCGGATTTGCTTTATCGCGTTACTGGTTTAATAAACTCCGCGGGCATGTCACTTTGAGCGCAGTGGAAGGAGCCGCTTCCTTGATCGCCTTCCCACCCCCACCCCCACCCATTTCCAGGGCACGGAGGCCTCAGCTCATCTGCCACAGCAGCTCGCAGCGGACAGCGGGGAGCAGGGCACCCGGGTGAGACCAGGGAGCCCGACCCCCCCCACACCATGCCCGCTCAGTGGAGGTACCACCCACCCTCCTCCCAGCCTCTGCCCTGCGCGGAGCCGCCCCTGGGGGGGGGGGGAGGGCAGGGCTGGGGGGGGTGGGGAGGATGCGCACGGAGGACCCCTCTCTCCCAATGGCCGAGGTGCCTTCTTCACCAAGATGCAGATTCCGGAAACACCAGCCCCACAAGACCCCTGATGAAACCCAAGGCACCTGCTTTCTGCCATGGTTACTGTCACCGCCCCAGCTCGTCAGCCCTGTGGTTCCCCGAGCAGAAAGGGTTAGTTAGGAGTCCATCCAGAATCACTACCGTGCTCGTAAAAAAACCATTTACACGTAGGAAGACCTCAGTCTCAGAATAAGAAAGAGTAACGAGAAAGGATAGCTGTCCACAGCCTCCTGGTGTTTCCAAAACTATTTTGTAAAAGACGGCATCTCCAAGTTTGTGGGAAACGGCCCAAATAGTCATCGTCAAATGACTGGGTGACCAAGTGGGTCTACCCGCACGAGGGAGCATTAGTCCGACGCGAACGCATGATGCTCGCCGCAAGAAGCCAGCGTGTTCCAAGATACCTTTTGTTTTAAAGAAACTTTTTAAAAATGGTTATTTTTTATAAAAAAATTGTTTTTAATATTTGTTTGGGGGAGAGCGCAAGCAGGGAAGGGGTGGAGAGAGGGGGGCAGGGGATCTGAAGCGGGCTCTGTGCTGACAGCAGTGAGCCTGATGTGGGGCTTGAAATCACAAACCGTGAGATCATGACTTGAGCCCAAGTCAGATGCTCAACTAGCTGAGCCACCCACGTGTCTCGGGACTTTTTATTTAAATGTTTATTTATTTATTTTTACATTTATTTATTTGAGAGACAGAGCACAAGTGGGGGAGGGTCAGCGAGAGAGAAAATCCGAAGCAGGCTCCATGCTCTGACCTGTCAGCACAGAGCCCAATGCACGGCTCGAACTCACAAACTGCGAGATCACGACCTGAGCCGAGGTTAGACGCTTAACTCACTGAGCCACCAGGCGCCTTTAGGATTTCTTTTATATAAGATGTTGAAAAGAGGCAAATCAGTAGAAACACAAAGTATACTTGTGGTTGCGGGGGGAGGGGGGTTGTCAGGGGCTGGGAGGAGGGGGCGGGGCATGGCGGCCACTGGGCACACGGCAGATTCCGAGGCTGACGGAAACGCTCTGGGAATGGATAGTGGTGTTGGACGGGCACCACCGTGAATATACCAAAAGCCACTGGATTATAATTTTTAAACGATGGGTCGTATGTTTGATAAAGCGCATCTCAATAGAAAATGCAATTTAAGGGGCGCCTGGGTGGCTCAGTCAGCTGAGCATCCGACTTCAGCTCAGGACATGATCTCACAGTCGGTGGGTTCGAGCCCCGCGTCGGGCTCTGTGCTGACAACTCACAGCCTGGAGCTGCTTCAGATTCTGTGTCTCTCTCTTCCTCTGCCCCTTCCCTGCCCATGCTCTGTCTTTGTCTCTCAAAAATAAAGAAACATTAAAAGAAATTTTTTTTAATTTCAAAAGAAAGAAAATGCAATTTAAAAAAGAGAAGGTAGGAAGAAAGTTTGTGAATGCATAAAACGACAGCCTGAAGTTGCTCTGTGACTGTCTGGGCACGGGCTGACCTTGCACCATGACGGGGCTCTGCGCCCGGGGGGGTTTATAACCGCTGCAAACCCGTTTTCTCAGAGGTGGGCCGACCGAAACGGAAGCAAGAGCGCTTGCTCGTCCCCTCGAGGCGGAACGCGATGCGCCCTTGTGGGTCCAGGGCTCCTGGGGTGGGGTCACCGACGGCCGCGCACATCTGGACGTCCTCTGCGTGGGCGACGGGTTCCGCCCCTTCGTCGGTGTCCACGCTGCTGTCCCTCGAAGCCCCCGCCTGTGGCCCCCGTTCCGCCCCGTTCCCCAAGCTCCGCCCCATTCGCAACGCTGGCGAGGGAAGGATTTGGGGTGTGCAGTGAGACCGGAAGCTGAGTGCCACGCCAGGACCAATGAGGGGCAGCAGGGGCAGTGGGGCCCTCGACATGGAAGCCCCTTGTCGGGGGTCCCCAAGAGGAGGGGCCCCAGCTGCCTTCCAGGCCGTGGAACGCAGGCAGAGTGGGCAGGCTCGGCTCTGAAGCAAGGCTCCGGGCCGGGCCGCACGCAGCCGCCAGCTCCACGCCCGCGTGCCCGGGCCTCAGCTGAGGACTGGCAGCCCCTGGGCTGTGCTGAGCGTCTGCGCACAAGAGCGTTGTGAGCATAGGTCCGCGATGGGGAGTGTGTGTGAGTGTGGTGTGTGCTTGTGTGCGGGGACTTCTGTGTTTGCCCAGGAATGAGACAGCGTGCGCGGAGGGGCCGCTGCTGGGAACGGGGCGGAGGTGACAGTCGGGGGGGTTGCGAGGGCCTTTCCGGTGGGCCCCAAGCTCCCTCCAGCGCCCGCCACAACACTTCCCCTGCCGCCCTCTCCTTCCCACCCTCCTGACTCCCTGTCTCTCTGTGTCTCTGATCCTGTCTCTGGTCCTTTCAAGTCCTTCCTCCCTGTCCTTGTCCCTCTGCCTGTCACAGTCTGTCTCCCTCCTTCATCCCCTGCCCCCTAAGAAGGGCTGGCTGCGCCCTGACAGGCCTTTCTGGAAGACACAGCCCAGCTCTCCCCGCCCAGCCCCTCCCCAGGAGCCGGGTGCCTGTTGGCATCGGGAGGGCCCTGAAAAGCCTTCTCTCCTCATCTCTGACATGGCTCATTGTCACCCTGTTTTATGGGGTCTAAATGAATGCATTCAGGCAGATGGAGCCACACCAGAGAGGAGACAGACCATATCATTAACAAGGGTGCCGGCAGCCCACAGCGCTGGCCCCAGGATGCCCAGGAGCATGAATGAAGAGAGCTGCCCCCTCTGAATCCCCACAGAGCGCCCCACAGCCAACGGGGGCTCCAGAGAGCGGGGAGCAGCCTCACAGTCCTGCAGGAGCATGGCCTTGCTGCCTGCTAATCCCCCCTACCACCCCGACACAGCCCTGGATGCACTGAGGTCACAGTCCCATTTCACAGAAGTGAAGACCAGAGAGGTCACTGGATGGCCTGAAGCCACACAGCACAGCAAGGGCTCAGACAGCAGACAGTCTGCCCTTGGGCCATCTAGGCTGGGGAGAGCCCTACCCACCTCCCCGGTAAGAAGTAGTCCTGGAGGGAGAGCCACCGGTCAGTCCCCAAATGTTCCCTGGTGCTTCCATCCCCACCTACGAGGCTCAACAAAGTTATTTTGTGAAGTTGAGCTTTCTCCCTGAGAGAATCTTGAGTCTGATATAAAGGTAATACAGTATGCCGTAGTTCATGCCATCCATCCATTCACTCACCCACTCACCCACTCACCCACTCACCCCATGTGCTCTCTCCAGGCCCCGGTCAAACCTCTGGACTCAGGCACCAGAGCCAACAACCAGCCTGGATGTAAGAAGTGGTTCAAGGGGCAGAAGCCCAGGCCGTGGGGTCTGGAGCCCCAGCCTTGGGCCACCTCCTGGAAGCCCTGCCTGACCGTCCCCGAGCCCCAGACCTTGCACTTGGAGGCGCTGGCTGGCTGGCGGCGGCGGCCCCGCCCTTGTCCAGAAGGACACTGCTTCTCTGGGGCTGCCCCCGCCCTGCGGGACTGACCTTGGACGTTCCGGAGCCTGGCCACGCCCAGTGCAGAGCCCCAGGGACGCCCCCTTCCCAAGGGTTTCCAGATGAGAAACTGAGGTTCAGAGGAGTGATCTGCCCAGATTCACAGTTACCCGGAGCACAGCTGGTGTTCAAACCTGGACCTGTCGCTTCTCCCCCCGGACTGGGCATTTCCCCATAATAACCACCAACCCGGTAACGGCAGCCACGGTGACAGCGGTCCAATGGTGACGAGCTTCCAACCTTCAATGCACTTTCCCCGACGTCCCCTCCCTGGATGTGCTGCTTGAGAGCCCCCATCCTCATCGGCTGGTGGGGAAACTGAGGCTCAGAGTGGTCGCACGCCGTGGCCATGCCCCTCCTCGTGCTACGGGGTACTCCCAGCCCACCAGAGGCTGGGCCTAGACCTGGGGGGGGACTGTGTCAGGACACAGGGTGGGGACGGTCGGGGTGGTGGGGGGCAGCTTTTCTGCCCCGACAGCTGGGCTGTGACTGACCTGCAACTCGCTGGGTGGCCTGGCAGGAGCGCCCCAGCCCAGCTCGCACACAAGGCGTCCTGCTCTGACCCGTTTTCCTGGCAGGGACTGTCGGGCCGGCCCTGGGGACCTGCCAAGGCAGAGGTGGCCACGGGGTCGGAGGCAGCGTCCTCTGCCTTCCCCGCCCTTCCTGCGCTGACAGACCTTTCTCCTCCCGGCTCATGTTCTCCCCCCCATCTGTCCCAGCCCCGCGGAAAGGCCCGGCCTCCAGGAAGCTTCTGGACTCCCCCAGACCGAGTTGGGGGGAGCCTTCCGCCCCTGCTGTGTTGTCATGATGGGTTCAGCTGGCTCCCTGGGGTCCTGGCTAGAGCACAGCCCTGTCCGGGGAGGCTCCACCTCCCTTTTTCTGGAGCAGGGGATCACTTTAAACCCGGGCCAGTGACGGGACAGGGGCCCGACTCCAGGGCACGTCGGGCAGAGGGAGAAGGAGCCTCGGACTCGCACACTTGTGGGGGAAGAGGTGGGGACCACGAGAAAGAAGCCGGGACAAACACTTTCTTCTACTCACGGGCGGCCTTGCTCCACCGCGTGGCCCTGCCGATGGTGCCGGAGGGAGCCTGCGGACCTAGGGAGCGTGCACCCCGGGGGGCGACAGGAGTTCCAGGCAGAAGGCAGTGCTGAAGCAAAGGCAAGGTGGCTGGACGGGTGGGCAGCACAGGACAGTCCACGACGGAGGTGGCCCCCGGTCCAGGCGCCGGGGACCCTGAGGTCGAGTGTCCTCTGTGTCCCTGTGTCCTTGGATGGAGATGGGATGACAACTGTCCCCGGGCCTGTCCCTCAGAGCCGGAACCTCCAGTCTGGCAGCTTCCGTCGGCGTGAGCTTCCCGGCCTCGGTCAGTGGATCAGGTTAACCCACCCAGCCGGCCGAGGCAGAAACTCCCACGGGTCCCAGCTGGGAGCACCAGGCTTTTGTTTTTAGAATCTCTCTCCAAATATGAAAGTGATGTTTGTTGTTGTCAAAATACAGTGGGAAAAGCCAGAAAGGCAGCAAACTTCTATCAGACATCATGGAATCACCCCATCTGGCCCCCGAGACAAACCTTATTAACACTTGGGGGCGGCCCCTTGGGAGTTAACTGTGCACCTTCTGGGATCAGGCCGTTCCTGAAACTCTGCGTTTGGCTCTTTTCATTTAACAAATATGTTATGATCTGAAATCATGTTTATCGTTGCTTTCTGATTACAAAATTATCATCTGCTCACGGCAAAAACAATCACAGACTCATGGAGCAGAGAAAGTCTAGGGGAAAATCCCCCACAGTCCTCGACCCAGAGTCCTGACCAGAGACCCTTGTGGATGGCGGTGTAAACGACCCACGCGTGTAGACTGGCGGAGGCTTTAAGAACGTGGGCTTCAGGGCCAGATGGGCTGGTTCAAGTCCTGTCTCCACAGACAACCCCTGAGCTGACCGCTCAGGGCCTCGGCTTTCCGTAAAGGAGAACTGATCAGGGGCGGCTGGGGGGCTCAGTCGGCTAAGCGGCTGATGTCGGCTCAAGTCGTGATCTCGCAGTCCGTGGGTTCGAGCCCCACGTCGGGCTCTGTGCTGACAGCTCAGATCCTGGAGCTGCTTCGGGTTCTGTGTCTCCCTCTCTCTCTGCTCCTCCCCTGTTCACGCTCTGTCTCTCCCTCTCTTTTGAAAATAAATAAATGTTTAAAAAAATTATAAATAAATAAATGAATAAAGTAGAACTGACCAGTGGGACCTCCCCACAGAGTTGCTGGAGGCTCTACTAGATGAATGGAAAGCACCGGCATGGATGAGTAAGGTGCCTAAGATGGTACACAGCGCTCAATAAACGTCACATTGTGGGCAAGGATCCAGCAGAATCAACAACGGAGCCCTGGCCCGGGCTGGGGGAGGGGCTCCCATCTGTGACCGACACATCCTCCCATCGAGCCCGCCAGCAGGTACTTTTCTTGTCCCCGTTTTGCAGATGTGACAAATGAAGCCCGTGGGTTGAGTGTCATGACCACACGGTGACAGGAGCCCAGAGGTGGCACAGCCTGAACCTCCGAGCTAGAGCACCAGGCAGACACAACGTGGGGTCAGGCGGGGGAGGACCAGGAATGGAGCGCAGACCCCTGACCCTCGCTGGAGCGTGGGCAGGTGAGGAACGCACTACCCGGGGGCGCCTGGGGGGCTCAGTGGGTTAAGCGTCTGGCTTCGGCTCAGGTCATGATCTCGCGGTTCGTGGGTTCGAGCCCTGCGTCGGGCTCTGTGCTGACAGCTTGGAGCCTGCTTCGGATTCTGTGTGTCTCTCTCTCTGCCACTCCCCCTCTCAAGCTCTGTCTCTGTCTTTAAAAATAAATAAACATTAAAAAAATTTTATAAAAAAAGCACTACCCACATTGAGAAAGCATATTTGAAGGCCACACTTCATATGATTCCATTTATCCAGAGCCCCCACACAGACGGAGCTCGCTGGCTGGGTTGTCACCAGGGGCCGGGGGAGGGCGGGGGGCGGGGCTTGGGCAGGGCAGTAGCTGCTGACTGGGCGTGGGGCCTCCCCTAGGGGAGATGGAAAACGTTCCAGCCACCTGTCGGGAGCGGCTGCACAAAACTGGGGATGTACCAACTGGCACTGAGTTGGTCATTTGAAAAAATTTTTTTAAGTTTATTCTTTTTTTTTTTTTTTTGAGAGAGATAGAGAACGTGAGCAGGGGAGGGGAAGAGAGAGAGAGAATCTGAAGCAGCTCCAGGCTCTGAAGTGTCAGCACAGAGCCCGACGTGGGACTTGAATCCAAAAACTGTCATATTATGACCTGAGCCACTCAGGTGCCCCTGAGTTGGACATGTTAAAATAGTGAAATTTTTTAAAATTTGTTTTTAATGTTTATTTATTTTTGAGAGAGAGAGAGAAAGAGAGAGACAGAGCATGAGCTGGGAGGGTCAGAGAGGGAGACACAGAATCTGAAGCAGCTCCAGGCTCCGAGCTGTCAGCACAGAGCCCGACGTGGGGCTCAAACTCATGAACCGTGAGATCATGACCTGAGCTGAAGTCAGATGCTTAACTGACTGAGCCACCCAGGCGCCCCTAAAATAGTGAATTTTTTGATCATGAATTTCATGTCCATTAAATAAACAAAGAAAAGAAAGAAAGGCCGGGTTCGGGATCACGCATCGAGCAACTGACCGTCGAAGTGGCCAGAATGCTTGTCCTCGGGTCCCCTGAGGACCACACTGCAGAATGCTTTACTCACCAAGGTTTGCACCATCACCATGACCCTGGCCTCCAGCAGCAGAATCACAGGTCACAAGTGCTGCGTGACACGTTTGGGGACAGACCCCGCCCTGCATGAGCACCGGGAGAGGCGGGAGCACGGGCCTGGGGCCAGGATCCAGAGAGACGGGTCAGTGCGGTGCATCCCGGAGGCCGGCAGGGCAGGGGCGGTGCTGACCTTGGGCCGGCACTTTCAGGTTGAGCCTGGGCTTTCGACACCGGCCTCCAGGTAGCCAGGGTTATAGGTATCCTTCCAGAAGCCAGGACTTGAGGACAGCGTGGCCTCCCGCAGGCCCCAGAGCCCCACGTGGTAAATCACAGTGTCAACCGGCCCCGGGCCACCATGTGGCCTTTGAACATGCGTTGATTTTGTGAGCTTCAGGGTCTCTGTCGGAAAGCCAAGGAACTAGTAACAACCACAGGGAAGGGCCAGCCAGAGCCACCGGGTGCACGGGAACGGAGATCGCGGGAAGGGTCTGCTCACGGGTCCTCTCCTGTCCTCCAGGCTTCCCGTGAGGATCTTGGAAAGCTGGTCATGGACGTAGAAATGGGTCCAAGAGACGTTGGTAACGGAGAGGAGCCCAGCACTGGTCGCAGCCAGCAGCTGGGAGCCGCTGTTCCTGGTACCGTGGGCTTTGACGCTTTGCCCCCGAAGTTCCCTCTCTCGGAGGACACGTCTGGCAGGCTGCCCGAGACGCCGCTGACGGTCGTCAGGTCCTTCCGAGGGTGAGCAGGGCACCTTCCACCTGACACCTTCCTGTTCTCTTGGAAATTCTCACCAGGAGCATATGTTACTTTTTTTTTTTTAAGTTTATTTATTCATGTTGAGACAAAGAGGGAGAGAAAGAGCAAGGCAGGGGAAGAGAGACATGAAGAAAGAGAACCCCAGGCAGGCTCTGCACCCTCGGCACAGAGGCTGACATGGGTTTCGGTCCCACGAACTGAGATCATGACCTGACTTGAAATCAAGAGTTGGACACCTGGGGCGTCTGGGTGGCTCAGTCGGTTAAGCCTCAGACTTCGGCTCAGGTCATGATCTCGCAGTCCGTGGGTTCAAGCCCCGCGTCGGGCTCTGTGCTGACAGCTGGGAGCCTGGAGCCTGCCTCAGATTCTGTGTCTCCCTCTCTCTCTGCCCCTCCCCCGCTCACACTCTGATTATCTCTCTCTCTCAAAAATAAACAAACAAACAAAAGAATAAGAAAAACAGAATGACTGTCCTCGGGAATCATGACCACGTGTGGCTGCTGGTGCTCTCGCACACGTGGGTTTCTGGGCTGTGTGTCCTTGTGTCCTTTACCGGTGACCTTCCGGACAGGTGCCCACCCAGCTTGGAGAGCCAGCGACTCACCCCCATCGCTGCCGGGCTGGCTGAGGCTCCACTAGCTGGAGCCTCCGGGAGCTCCACCCACTCTGGGGGCAGCGCCGGGCCTGCCGGCAGCCCTGCCCCGCCCCCTCCTCGCCTCCCCCTCCCGGCGCCAGCCTCAAGGCCAATCGCCAGTCCAAGGTCCTCTGCGCTGCCAGGGCACCGGCCTTGCGCGGAGCAGGCTGACCCTGACCTCCAGGTGCCCTCAGCAGTGTGTTCTCGGCTGACCCTCGCTCATGGCGACTCCCATCTCTGTCTTAAAGCAAAGTCGGTTCCGAATGAAGGGACTTCCAGAAACCAGCGGAGTCTTCTCTGGTCTGGGTTCGAAGGCTCTCCTTTGAGTTGTGATCCCCAAACTTTAAAAAAAAAAAGTTTTTTAATGTTTATTTATTTTTGAGACACGCAGAGAGACAGAGTGTGAGTGGGGGAGGGGCGGAGAGGGAGGGAGACACAGTATCCAAAGCAGCTCCAGGCTCTGAGCTGTCAGCAGAGCCCGACGCAGGGTTCAAACTCAGCAACTATGAGATCGTGACCTGAGTCAAAGTCGGACGCTTAACCTACTGAGCCACCAGGTGCCCCTAAGTGTTGACATTTTAAGATAAACTTGCTACCCTGCTCTTTTAGGTATAATCAATGGAATCTAAGTCCCACAGCCATCTGATACCCACAGCTCTTTGACAATTAAACTTTTTGTGCCTTTTTCTTGGTTTCTGTGACTTCATATTTCCATTTCCCCTGGGATTTTATCCTAACTTTGCAGGATTTATTTTTATGCTGGAAAGTATTTTACTATTATCGAATCATATTTTCCTTGCATAAATTGAAACATTTTCTTTGACTGCAAGTCCCTCTGGGCTTAACAATCTTTTCTTGGGTTGAGTTATCATTACCAAAATTCTTCGTAAAAATGTCTTACGTTATGCATTTTGATAAATCATGATCAAACGTCAAGGTACGATTTTACTAATAATGTGCTCAGGATATATACATAGACCTTATTTTATGAGACCTGGTCCAAGCCAGGTTTTATTTCTCTTTTTTGTATTTATAATATAAACATGAGAGTAATTTTTTCATATAAATGCATGGATGGGGAAGAAAAGAACTTCCATCAGAGAAATGTCACTTAATTCTTTGAACTCCTTCAAAGATGCGGCAAAAAAAAGAAAAATCAAAGAATGATGATCCATCATCTGAATCATTTTTCCTGACCAAGCACTGGGAACTTGGCTCTGATCTTCTCAATTTGTTGATTCGTCTTCGATTTGTTGAAAAGTGCCTAGCTTGTGCAGGGAAGTGTACCCCGGCTGTTGGCTGTTGGGGATCTGCAACCTCTGTCCCTGGGGTAGGCGCCAAAATGAGATGCCCCAGTTATCTGGGAGCCACTGGTTTTACCTGTTACTCTTGCAAAGACCCCTTGTTTAACTGGAGGTATACAGAAAGAACTGGGGAAATGGAAATATTAATTTGAAAACACTCCCCCCAAATTATTTTATGCCCCTGTTCTGTGCTTTATGTATATTTTCATGGAGACATAGGGGCGCCTGGGGGGCTCAGTTGGTGAAGCGTCCAACTTCGGCTCAGGTCGTGATCTCACGGTTCGTGGGTTTGAGCCCTGAGTCAGGCTCTGTGCTGCCAGCTCAGAGCCTGGAGCCTGCTTCGGATTCTGTGTCTCCCCTTCTCTCTGCCTCTCCCCTGCTCATGCTCTGTCTCTCTCAAAAGAAATAAACACTAAAAAACATTTTTTTAATGTTGGAGCTATAGATTTATAGATGTCATTCAATTTGTGACAAATAGCCTCCACCTTACCAGTTGGCCAAGGCAGCCATCACGGTCAACCTAGGAAGCCAATCAGACGTGCTTTCTCGGAGGGGATGTCTGTCTTCATCTTTCAGTTCAGACAAAGGTGGCAGTACTCCTCCGGCAAGGCGTCACCTCCCTCCCAGATCCTAGACAAATGAGAGATAACTAGGTGGATGGATAAGCCGTGCCGGGAAGACAGATGCCTCCAGTCCTTACGCGATCAGCTTTTCGCGTGGCTCCTTAGAGAGTCACTCTGAGCGCGCAGAGTCGTGTCCCTTAAAAAGCCAACCAAAAGGACAAACACAGAAAACCGGAGCGTCCTTTCTCCCCCAGCTGTAACATGTGTGAGCCCAGCACAGCCAGCGTGAGCCTCACCCGCGTTCCCGTCACCAGACCTGCCCTCCTGGACGTGGGCACAAAGCCGAGGAAGGCCTGTCCCCGAGCCTGGATTCACGGGGCCCTGTTCACACTGTGGCTTGGACTCCGATCCGGGATGGGGGGGCCAGGCCTTCCTCTCACGGGCAGGAGACGTGAGGAAGGAGCCCTGCTCTGACCTCTCAATGGGGGGTCACCTGGAAAGTGAGGTCCCTACACCCTGGGCACCCACATGCCACTTGGAAAGTGCCGACCCCCGGAGCACATGGCCCTGTGAAGGCTGCTGCCTTGCGGGCGCTCTTAGGATAGAAGGGACCTCTGGGCCCTTTGCCCTAGGGAATCAGGCTGTACCCCAGAAGGGTCAGGAGGGGTGAAGGCCCCCAGGTCGCTCCCACCGGCTAGACCCTTCCACTACCCGCCAGCCCTTCCTGGTGATTTCTCCGGACACTCTGACTTGGAATGCACACCCGCCCAGGGGTGCAGCCTGCCTCTCCTCCTGGGCTCCAGCCTCGGGGACAGCAGCACCTTCTGATGCTGACGCATGGTCAAGGCCCCCACGTTCACTTCCTAATCAGCCCTAGGCTCAGCCCCCCTCCATCCCCACAGCCCCCTCTTGGCCTCCTCCCGGACTTGAGGGCGCCCTTCCAAGCCTGACCGCGTGGACGCCATGGTCCAGTCATCCACCTGGGCTGCAGCCTGGCCTTCCAGCCCCTTCCCCTGCCAGGCCCTGGTCGCTGCCAGACACCCGTTGTCACACCCACCCCACCCAGTTGGAACGGGGAGACGGTAACTGCAGTCCACAGCCCCGGCCTCCTGCAACCAAGGGAGCACTGTGTCACCAGCCTCCAAAGCGAGACATCCCCTGGCTGGCCGAGGACAAAGGCGGTTCTGTCCCCCCTCCCAGCAGTCACTCAGTGTCACCGAGAAGCCCTTGAGGCTCACCATCCAGTCCTTCCCTCCCATCCCTGGGGGCTAAGGGTGGCTGAGGCTCCAATTTGGGCAACCGGCCCATTTTCCTTTTGTGGAAATGCGCCCCGTGGGGGTGCAGGAGGCCCCGGGCCCCCCAGGTCGGGCCGCCCCTGTCCCGAGGTGCGCCTTGGCCCACACTCCCACACTGTTCCCCTCTCCCCCCTGTACACGCATGCACACGCATGCACACACATGCACATGCTTTCTCCTACGAGCGATTGTTCACCAAACCTTCACGGGTCACGTGCGAGTCCCAGGCAAGCTGGGCCTGGGGTTTGATGAGGCCACGGCACACCCGACGTGCCCGGGAGTTCCCTCCGGGTGGGGGCGCAGGCGCTGACGGAAAACCGTGATTTCATCCTGCTGGTGTCGGGCTAGGAAGGAGGTTCCGGGCGAGAGGCGTCTACACTGGGAGGAGGCCAGGGAAGGCTTCCAGAGAGAAAATGGGTCAGTGGGCTGCGCAGAGGCAGGGAGGGAGCCGGCCGGTGGGGGCAGAGGGCCTGCTGGGACACAGAAGCCCTGCCCGTGGGCGCCGGGCTCCAAGGACGCGCTGGGCAGAACCTGTTTCCTTAACGGTGGGCCCTGACCACAGCCCTTTCTCACTTGCTCCTGTATTCCCCATGCATCTCGAAACCAAACCAGAAAAAAGAGTGAAGCCACCCAAACGCATGGATATGGAGTTCAAAAACAGGTGAACACAAATCCATAGAAAGCAGGAATCAGAAGAGGGATTGCTTTTCCAGGGGAGACAGGAGGTCGGGAGCTGGAAAGGGTCTGTGTCCTGATTGGAGCAGTGGATCTGAGGGTCTGCATTCGGTCAGACTCCCCAGCACTCAGATCTGCGAATTTCACTCATGAAATCTTTTTTTAAGTTTTATTTTTAAAAAATATTTCTTAATGTTTATTTATTTTTGAGACAGACACAGAGTACGAGCAAGGGAGGGGCAGAGAGAGAGGGAGACACAGAGTCTGAAGCAGGCTCCAGGCTCTGAGCTGTCAGCACAGAGCCTGACGTGGGGCTCGAACCCATGAACCGTGAGATCATGACCTGAGCCGAAGCTGGACGCTTAACCGACTGAGACACCCAGGTGCCCCCTTTTTTATAAAATTTTTAAAAAGTGTTTATTTTAAGAGTGAGACAGAGACAGAGCACAAGCAGGGGAGGGACAGAGAGAGAGAGGCATGGAATCCGAAGCTCCAGGTTCTGAGTTGTCAGCACAGGGCCCGACATGGAACTCGAACCCACAGACTGTGAAATCATGACCTGAGCCAAAGTCAGACACTTAACCGACCAAACCACCCAGGCGCCCCATGAGCACCCAGCTCTTGATTTCAACTCAGGTCATGATCTCGTGGTTGGTGAGACTGAACCCTGCATTGTGCTCTGCGCTGTCTGCTCAGAGCCTGCTTGGGATTCTCTCTCTCTCTCTCTCTCTCTCTCTCCCTCTCTCCATTTCTCTGCCACTCGCTGCTGCTCGCTCTCTTTTCCTCAAAATAAATAAATAAACATAAAAATTTTTAAAAATTTAAAAGAGAGACACGGAGGGAAGGAGGAAGAAGAGCAGGAAAGGGGGAGGGAGGGAAGGAAGGGAAAGCAGTGATAAAACAAAACGAGATGAAGTATGAGAAAAAAGCAGTAAAGGAGGCAGCCCAGCGACCTCAGTCAGGTCGCCTCACTTTTCCGAGCCTCGATTTCTCCTCCTGTGAAACCGCACAATCTCGACGTCAGCGGGCTCTGTGGGCCCGGCGTCGGCGCCCGGTGCCTGTGCACAGGGCCACTTAGGCATTCTGGACCCTCTCTGTCCCTACCTGGACTGCACCTGTCACGCACGAGGGGTGTAGGGGACCGATGTGGTTTGGGGCGGCCCCTGTGGGCTCTACAAGGACCTCTGCCCGGGACCGGCCTCCCTGTCCTGTTGCCCCCTCCGCCCTGTCAGTCTTGCAAACAGTCCTTTTCCGTTTTTTTCTAAAGCGCACATTACAGAGAAGTGTCCGCAGCCCGCTGTCGGGGGGTCGGGGCTCAGCGCCGCACCCCATCTCTGTCTTCTCACCGCTCCCGCTGCAGGCAGGGCCGCACAGAGATGGGGGCGACCCGGGCCCCACAACGCACAGCCCCGCTTCTTCAGGGCCCCTGGTAATCCTGGGACCAACGGGTATCAGCCTGGAATTCCTGAACAAGACGGGTCGCGTTCAGGGTGGCATGGCCGTAGGTCTGGGATTCTTGGAACGTGGGCGCACAGCGGGGAGGGGCCCGGGGACAGGTTGGATGGGACCGTCGAAAGACGTTGTGGTGGGCCTGTAGGTTCTAGAAAGAAGTGTGGGCTCCACCGTGTGCCCCGCAGAGGGGCCTGGGGGAGGTCAAGCCGGGAGTGAGAGAGCGAGGGAGGAAGACTGCAGCGGAGACGGCTGCCCCCCACCGGCTCATCCTCCCGTCTTCCCTTCGAGTGAAACCCTGATTTCATGATCTCCTTCGGGGTAGAAACGTGTCCGGCCAAAGACTACACTTCCCAGCCTCCCTTGCAGCCGGGTGAGGCGGCAGCTCAGGGAGACACAGAAGCTATTGATGCAGGAAGCCCCTTAAAGGAGGGGGACAGAGGTGCCTGGGGGCTCAGTCAGTTGAGCGCCCAACTTCAGCTCAGGCCATGATCTCACGGTTCGTGAGTTCAGGCCCCGCGTCGGGCTCTGTGCTGACAGCTCAGAGCCTGGAGCCTGCTTCAGATTCTGTCTCTCTCTCTGCCCCTCCCCTGCTCACATTCTCTCCCTCTCTCGTCTCTCAAAAATGAATAAAAAATATAAAAAGGATGGAGACAGAGAACTGGTGAAACCTTTTTTTTTCTTCCTTTCTTTTCTTCCTTTCCCTCTTGCTTTCTACTTTGGATGAAGACACAATGGTGGCAGCTCAGGCAACTATTTTGGGCCATGAGGTGACCTGCAGGGGAGAAGCCAGAACTCAGAAGGACAGAGCAAAGAGATCTCTTCCATGTTCCTGATCCCAACCCAGTGCCCCAAGGCTTCCTCGTAGGCTGGGTGGCTTAACCTCCCACCTGCCCCAGGCAGGAATGCCTTCAGCTTCCCACACCCATTAGGCCCGCTCTAGCTCTAGCTCTAGCTCTGCCCGTGGAACTTAGCTGTTCTCCTTGTTTCCACTCTTCTGACGGCAGCGTGGTGGGCAATGTTTTTAAAATATTAACCAGATCATGTGACTTCTGCTGAGCTTTGCAAAGACTGTGCACTGACCTCCCAGCCCTACCTCTCCACCGTCAGCTCCTACCACTCTCCCCAGTTTTCAGATGAGAAAACCGAGGCACTGAAACATGTCTGAGATCACACAGCACAGTGCATCGGTGGCGATGCTGGGACTATAGCTACAGAGACGGCGAAGCAAGACCCCGGTCTGGAGGGACACCAGACACGGAGACGGTGGCCACACAGCGGGGCTGTCTCTCCTCAGAACCTCCGCACATGCTGTTCCCTCTGCCTGGCTGCTGTTCCCTTCACTCCCATTGACTTAAATCCTGATTAGTCTTTGGACCTCCCTCAGAAGCCATCCCTCCAGGGAAGCCTTCCTTGGTCCCTCCAATCCCCAGATCTAAATAGTTTCTTGGTTATATTCTTGCTTTTTTTTTTTTAAAATAGATTTCACCCACCCAACGTGGAGCCCAACAGGGGGCCCGAACTCAGGACCCTGAGATCAAGACCTGAGCTGAGATCAAGAGTGGGAAGCTTAATGGACTAGGCCAGGGGAGGGGCAGAGAGAGGGGGAGACACAGAATCCTAAGCAGCTCCAGGCTCTGAGCTGTCAGCACAGAGCCCGACCTGGGGCTCAAACTCAGGAACTCACAATCATGACTTGAGTTGAAGGCAGATGCTTACCTGACAGTCCCCGCCGCCTGAGGGGTGTCTGGTGCCCGGTGAGCTGGGCGGGGGGGGGCTGACTTGCAGGACTGACCAATCCCCACGGGGCAGTTACTCTGGCCCCGGGCAGCTTCTGGCTACAGTACAAGCGCCATCGCTGAAGGCAGAGCGAGGAAGACACGTTCACGACCAGCTCTCACCAACCGGCTCGGCCAGTTCCGCGCGTTCCAACGCCGCAGGCCAGGGCTCCCCACTCACCCCGCTTGGACACGCGTGGCCCTTCCCGCCACGCGTCCCCGCCGGCCTGTGAGGCGTCCGCCCTGCGCTCCCCCACCCACCCTGCTCTGGCACGGTGCCTACAACGTCACGGGTCCCCGGATGAAGGGGCAGGCGGCTGGGGGACCGGCACCTGTGACCCCTGTGGCAGCCAGCCTCTGCAGCCGACTCAGGCCCTTCTCTTCAGGGGCTGGCTCCTGGGATCGTGGGGTCCGGAGACCTGCCAGTGGGGCGCCCTCCACGGGCGCAAGTTCTTCTTTCTCAGGAAAACCCTGTTCTTCTCTTAATGTCTAGAGTGGATTGGATGAACCCCCCCCCCCAATTGCTGAGGATGATCTCTTTTACTCAAAGTCAACTGCTGGTACACGTGAGCCACACCCGCCGTGGACCACACCCGCCGACGGCGCGCCGCCACGCCCGCACCAGTGTTTGGCTGCGTCCCCATAGACGGTGGCCTGGCCTCCGTGACCCATAATCGAACCAGCACACCCTCGTAGGGGAGGAGTCTCTTCCGTGCTCTTTGAGGTCCCTGATGTAACACTGTCTCCCCAGGACGTGGCCAGTGTCCTCACAGGGAGTGCTTGGTGGCCAGGACCCCACGTCCAGGGAGCTTCCCGGCACGCCCGTTCTCTCCTGGCCCCCGAGTCTGGTGGGGGTGGCCTGCCCGGGCAGCGTGGAACCCGGACTCTGGTGTCTGAGTGCCAGGTCCCATCTGGGAGCCCCTGCCCGGAGTCAGGCTCAGCTTCACGGCACGGAAGTGGGAGGCCCACGGAGGGCGTCGGGGACTCACCGGAAACTGCACTGTCAGGCCTGGGGCACTCCTCACCGCCCAGCTGGGCCTCCTCCCTCTGACTCAGGGCTGGGCCCCGTCCTTTCCTCCCCAGCCGGCCGCTGACCCCTCCTTCCCCCGGAACCAGGGACACCGCCCTCCTTGCCCTAAAGGGACACGGCAGGGCTGACCCGGAGCAGATGGGCAGAGTCCAAGGTTCAGGACCATAACAGTCACCCTCTGACAGGACCCTGGGCTCATCCGACTCTCTCACTCCTCTTCCCGTAGCCCTGAGCTTATCTCTCTGTCCCTGTGACCCCTCCCAGAGGCACAGTGAGCCCCACCCTCGGCAAGACCCTCTCCCCAGGGGCCCGTCCGAGGCACCCTCATCAGGCAACTCCCATCCCCCTGGGTGCTCAGCCGGCCATCTGGGGTCTCCTCCCAAAGTCTCAGGTCTGTCCCCAGAGCCGGGTGAGAAAGGGCGCCCCCCCCCCCCCCAGAAGGGAGGAAGATGCTCTTGCCCTGTTGAGCCCATGGCAAACACTGGCTAACCTTTCCCAGGGCCGCCTTATGCCACTTTCCAAAAGAGGAAACAGGCTCCGGGAGATTAAGTGGCTTGCCCAGAATCACACGGTGGAGTCGGGACTCAAATTTAGCTCTGACACTCGGGCCACCTGTTTAGCGCCAACCCCCACGGGAAGCCCGTTCTGAGGTGGAAAGAGGCAGTCGGACTGGTCCTCTTTAGACACAAGGTGTGCGTAAGCCCTGGACCCAGAAACAGCAGGGAGGGTCACCCAGAGCCCCATGCCACCAGGCACCGAATCAGAGTCCGCTGCATCCAGAAGCCCTGCCGGTCACAAAATGTCCTGATGGTGCGTGGGCTGCCCAGTAAATCGCTGTCATCGTGATGAGTAAGGGTGGCAAGGGGGGGGGGACCGATGGGCGCCCCCGGCAAGGAGGCTGTGTTCCCACATTCCCTGATGTGCTGTCCTTTCTTGCTGGGAACAGGGTTTTCTGGAAGGGAGGACTTTGTGTGCTCCTTCTCACTTAACATGGCTCAGAGGAAGAACTGTCGTACCCATTTTATAGACGAGGAGACTGAGGCCGAGGTCATTCTTCATCCAAGGTCACATACTCTTTGCAGAAGCGTACCCCAAGTGACCTTCCCCAAGTGCTCTTACTTCCGGGGGGGGGGGGGCGTTCCAAGTTCTTCACCAGAATTTGATTCTGTTCTGGGGGAGAGTGACTCTGGACCAGATTATTCTCGGCTGCACAGGCCTGCGGCTCTTTGCGTCCAGATCCTCTGTCATCCAGAACTGCCGTCAGGTCCTTGTGAGTCCGGCCAGGGACGGCGGCCCTCCGGAGTGGGGCCAGGGGACCCTCTGGAACTTGAGTCTCTAGTAGTACGGGTCGAGCCTGAGCACGGCTGAGGCAGGGGAAGGCCGCCAGCACCGGGGAGGCCTCTCCTTCTGGGCACGCGCCCCATTCTTGTCCCGGGTCCCGGGCTCCCTGCCGGGCCTGCGACCCCCATCCGATCCCTTCCCAGCCCACGCCAGGGCGGCCGCAGCCTGTACAGCCAGGGGGCCGGCGAGGAGGGTGTGCCCGTTTCTGGGAGCTGACTGTGGTGCCGATAGCAGATCGCCGGCCAGGCCCTGCGAGGATGGAGCACCCCAACTGTTGTGGGGTCCCACCGCTCAGCCCGGCGCACACCCCACGTGTGGTCTGTCTCTAACTCTGACTGGAAGGATGTCTCTTCCTTTAACAGAGAGACAGCTTCTGCGAGAGAGCTGGGCGGTTCCAGGCCCTGGGGATGGAGTGGGGAACAGAACAGAGGCCCCTGCCGTCCTGGCCCGGCATTCGGGGTCAAGGACACCGGACAGTGATGACCTAGCCGGCGGATACTGTCAGGCGATCGAGGGACGTAAGAGACGTGAAAACTCAGAGCAAGGTGTGCAGGTGACCTGGTCCTCCACAGGGGACCTCAGGAGCCCAGTACCGCGTCTGCACAGAAATGGGGCCCGATGCGTGTTGGGGCTGTCGTGGTGCGTGTGCTCTTAGCCTTATCTGCCGGATCCTTCCCCTGATCCACCTGACTGTCCTCCCCACGACCTGATGGTGCATTTTATTACTTCCACCTTACAGATGAGGAAACTGAGGCCCAGAGGGGGTAAGCGATGTGGTCAAGGTCGCGCAATTATAAGTGAATTCAAAGAAGCCGTCTGATCCTCAGCCGCAGGAGTGGGAGGACACACACACACACACACACACACACACACACACTCCCGAGTTCTCATTTTGAGTCCAGGTTCTAACCAGCGCGCATGCCCAAGGTCAGAGGGGTAGGATTTTTCCTGCATCCGTCCCGCCTTATTCCAGGCCCTGTCCCAGCAGCCCGGGGCTGGGGGTGGGCCAGGGTGGGGATGCAGAGATAACTACGCTGCCCAGGAGCTCAGGGTTTCATGAGAATGTTCCAGAGCTGGGAGTCGGAATCTCAGCGATGTTTCTTGGAGCGCCCTGATACGGGGCAATTCGGCACCCTTTCCAGACTGGCTCCGGGTAGACACTCCCCGTTCCTGTAGGACAGGGTGGGCAGGGCTGGCATATGTCTGGTTCCGGGCCTGTCACACCCTCCCCTGCGATTTAGCGCAGTCCCTGCACTCTGGACCTTCGGGCACCACGTGGGGGTGGCTGCCCGGCATGGACCCTCCAGCCTGATGCTGGTGGCGCCGGGAGGAGGGTAAGGCCCTGGTGGATGTGTGGGACAGCCTCTGTGCGCCTGGCACCCCTGGAGCCAGAGGCGCTAGCCCAGAGCAGGTGCAGAGAAAGGCTGCAGTTTCCTGGGGTCGGGCCTCACGGGGGCTGTGGGAGTGACGAGGAGTGACTCTGAGCACAGACTTTGGGACTCCAAACCGGGGCTTGACTCCTGGCTCCACCCCAGGCCACCTATGTGACCTCGGCCAAGTATCCAGCCCCCCCGAGCCTCAGTTTCCTCATCCATAAAATGGACACATATTTGCAGGGTGTTTGGTAGCTACCCATTCAGGAAACAGTAGCTGGTAATTTTGCAGCTGATAATGACAGATGGTGAAGCCTAAAAGCTACCATTTATCGGGGCGCCTGGCGGCTCAGGCAGTTAAGCATCAGACTTGGGCTCAGGTCATGATCTCGCGGTTGGTGAGTTCGAGCCCCACGTTGGGCTCTGTGCTGACAGCTTGGAACCTGGAGCCGCTTCCGATTCCGTGTCTCCCTCTCTCTCTGCCCCTCCCCTGCTCACGCCCTGTCTCTCTCATTCTCTCTCTCAAAAATAAATACATGTTTTAAAAATTTTTTTAAAAAGCTACCATTTGAGCACCGACTTTGGACAAAGCATGCAGCACAAAATAGGTTCTCCACCGTGGCGACAGGTGCGCACATACATATAAATATAAACATACATGTTCTTATAACCAGCCTCTGAAGGAGGGAGGGGAGGAGGGAGGGGAAAGGGGAGCAAGAGAAGAAACAGCCACACAGGCGGACCTCAGGGCACCTCGCGTGACACTAAGCAAAATACTTGTTTCTTGTCCATTTTTCTTTTTCCCATGACGATCCCAAATTATATTCTTTTAAAGATTGTGTGTGTACATATATATTGTAAGATTTAGTGTGTGGAGTCAGAGAGGAGAGGAGAGAGACCAAGTTACGGAGCCAAGAAAGCCTTTACTGGGGTCTGCGCCCCCCGGCGAGGTTCCGGGACCGAGTGGGGGTTGAGTCACGGAAGTCGTGCCCGGAACGTGAGCGTGAGGTGTTTTTTGGGTGAAAGAGCTCCGGGTGTGGTCTTGGGAGGGCAGATTACCAAGTAAGGGCATTTTAGCGCCGTGGCGGGGTGGGATTGGTTGCCGCCTTTGTCCGGGTGGGGGGAAGCTGGAGCTTCATGATTGGCTGTTTCCACATGACGCGGAACATTCCAGGTCTGCAGGGTGGGGGTTGGGTGCAGGGCGCTCTTCTCTGACCCACAGCAAAATGGCCGCCCGGCCGCCATCCTAAGGTAACTCTCACGTGTAAAATTTCAATTCCAGCACAGTTAACACAGCGCCGCGTCGGTTTCCGGTGTGCAACAGCGATTCCACACGTCCACGCCCCGCCGGCTCGCCTGCCACGTGCCCTCCTGCATCCCCGCCATCTGGTTCGCCCCTCCCCCCAGTGACCCTCAGTTTGTTCTCTATGGTTAAGAGTCTGGTTTTTTTGTTTTGTTTCTCCCCCCTCCCCCGCCTTGTTCGTTTTGTTTCTTAAATTCTGCGTATGAGTGAGGTCATACAGTGTTTATCTTTGACTGACGGGCTTGTTTTGCTCAGCATTATACCCTCTAGGTCCATCCACGTTGCTGCAAATGGCAAGATTTCATTCTTTCTATGGCTGAATGATACCCCATCGGGTACAGATACCACGGCTTCTTTATCCGTTCATCTGTCGATGGACAGTGAGCTGCTTCCAAAATTCGGCCGCCGTGGGCACCGAGGTGCATGTGTCCTCCGGATGAGTGTTTCCTATTCTTCGGGTAAATACTCAGTAATGCGATTACTGGGTCACAGGGGACTTCTATTTTCAGCTTTTTGAGGAACCTCCACGTGCTCTCCAGGGCAGTGGCACCATCTGCGTTCCCGCCGGCGGTGCAGGAGGGCTCCCCCTTCTCTCGTCCTCGCCAGCCCCTGCTGTGTCTCGTCTTTCTTTTTTTTTTTTAATTTTTTTTTAATGTTCTTTATTTTTGAGAGACAGAGAGAGACAGTGTGAGCAGGGGAGGGTCAGAGAGAGAGGGAGATACAGAATCTGAAGCAGGCTCCAGGCTCTGAGCTGTCATCACAGAGCCTGACGCGGGGCTCAAACCCACGAACCGTGAGATCATGACCTGAGCTGAAGCCGGACGCTTAACCAACCGACTGAGCCACCCAGGCGCCCCGCGTCTTTCTGATTTTAGGCATTCTGACTGGTGTGAGGTGATTTCTCACTGTGGTTTTGTAAACACCCTTTTCCATAGCTTGGATTTTGAATCACGTGAGGGTTTTACCTATTTAAAATGACCTTCTAATTAGACTTATCGCTTTCTGACTCCATCCTCAGAATAATCTGCAAGAGAGAGCTAGACCCCACCCATTCGGCAGACAAGGTGACACGCGCGGCTTGCTCAAGGTCACCCAGCTCTGTCCTGGGGGGCTCCGGCCCCGGCAGTGAGCTGGCGCCTGCAGTCGCCCGTGGCTCTAAGGTGCAGGTCTCCGGCCGAGGTCATGGCCCTGTGGTCCTTGGGGAGGAGTGCCCACGGCCACTCCGGCTGGCCTCTGGCCGGGGCGGCTCGGACAAGTGCCTTCGCTGTGCCTGGCTGGTCTCACTGGCTGCCTTCAAGAACCTGCCCTACAGGCTCCAGCTCTGCTGGGGGAAGGAGTAAAAATAGCCGGGCGCAGAGGCCCGGGGCTGGGCTGTGGGCAGCAGTGCGTGCCTTTCCCATGACTCGGGTTCTGCAGAGCAGTCTTACCCGGAGCCCGTGCGTGCCAGGCCCTGGGCTGGCTGCCCAGGAGGCAGAGCCGCCCCGCCCGCCCTCCGGAGCTCACAGCCTTGGGGGTGGGAGATGGGGGCCTGAGAGGGGCTGGCCTGCAGGGGACGGGTCAAGAGAGGCCTCTCGCTGAGCCTGAGGGCAGGGGAGGGGAGCGGGAAGAGTTCCCAGAAATTCGTCTCGTGGGAGAACCCAGTTGTTAGGAAGAGGTGTGGGGCCCATTCCAGGCAGTGGGAACAGCATTTGCAAAGCCCGGGAGGTGGGACCCATTTGACCCACTGAGGAGTGCGGGCGACTGGGTGTGTCTGGAGGGTGGGGTGCCTGTGGGGCAGGATGTGGGGTTGGGCTGGGGGAGCAGGCGGACCTCACCACCGGAGAGGCAGGACAGGACCGTGGGGCAATGGGGAGCCAAGAGAGGCTTCAGAGCAGGGGATGGCGTGTGAAGAAGACTGGATTCCCCAACTCAGCGAGACAGTCACGCCGAGGCCTGGACTCCACCGTCCCCTGGGGTGGCCCCTTTACCAACTCCTGGCTTCTCGCACCTGCAGCTCTTCCCCAGGGGCTCTCTCTGGCTGTCAGAGTTCATGCCTCTGCTGGGCTCCATCTGCTACCACCGGGAGCCAGGGCCCCTGCGGTGGGGAGACTGACTGTCTCCGAGCAGGCAGAGCCCAGTCAGGCACAGCCTTGGAAGCCTCTAGAGGCGTCTGGGCACCCTTGGCTCTCCTCAGTTTCACAGCCACAGGTGAAGTCCTTCTCACATCGCGTCTCCCAGACCCACACTCTGTCTCCCCCCTCCAACTTTAAGGATTCCTGTGAGGAGGGGTCAGCTGGATGAACCGGGATAATCTCCCCGCCTCAGGGCCCGGAACCCTAATCGCCCCTGCGCGGTTCCTCTTGCCAAAGTAAGGTCGCGGAGGTACAGGTCCTGGGGATCAGGTGTCTTCGGGCTGCGAAGCTCACCTCTGCAATAAACAGTCTGCACGGAGTCTTTTTTTAAAAATATTTTTCTTGTTTATTTATTTTTGAGAAAGAGAGAGACAGAGCACAAGTCGGGGGTGGGGGGGGGGGCGGAGCAGAGAGAGAGGCAGACACAGAATCTGAAGACAAGCTCCAGGCTCCCAGCTGTCAGCACAGAACCTGACGCAGGGCTCAAACCCACGAACCGTGAGATCATGACCTGAGCCAATGCCGGATGCTTAACCGACTGAGCCCCCCAGGCACCTCTGCACTGAGTCTTTGCCAGAAAGCTTGGTTACGGCCACAGCAGAAGCTGGTCCCACACTCCCCTCCATGAACCCCAGCTCCTGGTCGGCATTCTCCCCGTTCCTCGGAGGCTCTCGGCAGTTCAGGCTCCCCAGATGCTAGGTTTTGCCGACTTTCACCCTGAATCACCTCCTCCGAGCCCCTGCCCCCGCCCCAGGCCTCGCTCCCCGTAACTTCAGAGTTTCTCCTAAGCCAGGGCAATTGAGGCAAAAAGCCAGGAAGGGAAGCCACGCTTGAAGGGCATCCGAGAAGGGGTGTGGCTTTGGCTTCCGCCGCCAGAGCCGGTTCGAATCTTTTCTCTGCGGCTTCCGCCTCCGGGGACTTGCTGATCCTTTCAGAGCCTCACCTGACAAGGGGCGTGGGGGCCTGGAGGGAGCACGGGGCAGGTCGGAGGGCGCACGGGTGCACGCGCCTGGCACACGGCGGCTCTCGAGGGACAGGGGCCGTCGTCAGGGACCAGGACGTTCCAGCGCTTTGTGATCCTCTCCTTCAGGACGAGAATAACAAGAAATAAACGCGGCCCTGCCAGCCGCTCAGGGTGGAAGAGCTTGGGGGAGGGGGGTGTTTCCCGGATGCAAAGGTCCCTCGATTTCTCCAATCCTGGTGCCGCTGACGACACGAGGTCAACGCCGCCTCCCGGCAGGCAGCTGAGGCTGTGGGGTCACACAGGAGGGGCTTTCTGAGGACGCACCGGGACCTTCACCCCAAACCAGCAAAAGTTTCGGGCGCTGTGCCCGCCACGGGGGTAATTAGGCCAGATGGACTCGAGGCAGAAATTCCAGCGGTCCCCGCGATGCCGCAAATCAAGCCACAAACAGGGGGGACGTCTGACGGACCGAGGGTGTGGTCATTTTACGGCAATTTCCCCCTTCGGGCCAGGTTTCGGGGGCATCGCCTCCAGCCTCCTCCTTCTGACCTCGGAAACGGCCAGGCAGTGGGTTCTGACAGTTTGGACGTTAAATTAACACATCCCGATGAATACCGTTTCGTATCCCTGTGGATGGTGCCGGCTAGAAAGAATGCGGGGTTTTCTAGACATTTTTTTTTCAAGAAAGATGCACGACATAGGAGTTTCCGCATGATTCCTGTATGAGTTTGGTTGTTCTGTTTTTCAAAAGATGAGTCTTTGTTTTCAAAGACTGCGCATCCTCCTGCCAACTAGATGCACCGATGAACCTTCTGGTGTCTTTCTCCATCTTCCTCCCCAGGGCAGCTGGAGTTGGGCCCGCCACCACAGGCCTGCCTGGCACACGCCAGGGGCGCAGCGGTGGCACAAGGTGAGGAGGCCCCCCCCCCCCCCCCCACCGTGAGTCCGTGCAGGCACCACACCCGGCCGGTGGATCAGATAAGCCCGGCCATGGGGCAGAGCATGTGGCTAAGACCCGAGCCCCTGTCACAGCCCTGCCACTCTCCGGCCGTTCCCCCTCTGGAGGCTTTCTCTCTGCTCTGGAAATGAGACGGTATGGCAATTGCCTCCTAGGACTGTGAGGGTTTGATTTGTAAACACGCATCAAGTCCACGGAGTTGCCTGTGGTGTTAGGTAAGCACCCAGCAAACGCTAGCATTTTTCTCCTGCTTAAAAAGGCCTCTGAGGGACGCCTGGGGGGCTCAGTCGCTTGAGCGTCTGACTTTGGCTCAGGTCCTGATCTCACGGTTTGTGGGTTCAAACCCCGCCTCTGGCTCTGTGCTGACAGCTAGCTCAGAGCCTGGAGCCTGTCTTCAGATCTTGTGACTCACTCTCTCTCCGACCCTCCCCTGCTCACGCTGTCTGTCTGTCTCTCTCTCTCTCTCAAAAATAAATAATAAAAAAACATTAAAATTTTTACAATAAGAGAACACATTACTGAAAGAAATTAGGACAGGGGCACCTGGGTGGCTCTGTTGGGTAAGCGGCCAACTTCGGCTCAGGTCATGATCTCATGGTTCATGAGTTAGAGCCCTGCGCGGGGCTCTGTGCTGACAGCTCAGAGCCTGGAACCTGCTTCCAATCCTGTGTCTCCTTCTCTCTCTGACCCTCCCCTGCTCTCACTGTCTCTCTCTGTCTCTCAAAAATAAATTAAAAACATTAAAAAAAATTAAAAGAAAAATGGAGGCCTCCGTGATGGGGCGCCTGGGCGGCTCCATCGGTTGTTGGTTGAGCAACTGAGTCTTGATTTCAGCTCAGGTCAAGATCCCAGGGTCGTGGCACGGAGCCCTGCGTTGGGCTCTGGGGTCTGCACCGCGCATGAAGCCTGCTTAAGATTTTCTCTCTCTCTCTCTCTCTCTTTCCCTCTGCCCCTCTCCCCTGCACACACACACACTTTCTCTCTCTAAAATAATAATAATAATAAAAGAAGGCCTCCGTGGCTTGTTAAACAAACAGCAGGCAAGCGAATTCATCTATGCCTGTGAAGACAAGGACACCAGGTTTCAAGTGAGGAAGAAGGGCTTAAAAAGAAATGAGCCACAGGCGTATTATTCACGGTGACCAAAAGGTGGAAGGAAGCAAGCCAAGGGTCCAGCACCGGGCGGACAAAGGAAGGCGCGTCCGGGCGGGAGGATGTCACTCGGCCCTAAAAGGGAAGGACATTCTGACTCCTGCAACGGCGTGGTGGACCTTGGGGAGCCAGTGGCGGGAAGAGCAATCCTGTGATTCCACTTAGACGAGGTCCCGAGAGGAGTCAAACTCACAGACCCGGAACGCGGACTGGTGCCCGCTGAGCCCTGGGGGGTGGGAGAGGGCGGCCGGGGACTGCTCACTGTGTGGAGCTTACGGAGGTGGACGGTGGTGAAGGTTGCACATTACGGATGCACTTGGTACCCCGGAACTGTATCCTCAGAAATGGTTCAGATGGGTTATTTTATGTGTATTTTACTACAATTAAAACAATTTTTTAAAAAATGACCCATCTTGCCGGTCCCTCTGCTGGGAAGCAGGAGAGGAAGGATTCAGACTCAGGTGTGAGTGACTCCCCACCAGAAATTTCCCGGCCTTTCGCCTGTTGAATGGGTAAAATTCAGGGGGAGACAGTGGCTTCCAGAAAGAGCTGAAGTCAAAGGGAAGACAGAAAAGGCAACTGGGAGAGAGGAGAGGTCAGTGGCCATGAAGTCAGGAGAATGGGTGTCAGGCGACTTCTGCTCTGTGAGCTTGGGCACACCACTTGCCGTCTCTGTGCTTTGTGTCTCCACTCCTACCTGAGGGCTAGGTTGGGAGGGCATCCGGGGCCTTCCAGCCCGAAGTTCTAAGGGTGGGTCGGACGGGATCCCCAGGTGCGTCCTCACAGCTCCAACGGACCTGAGAGCCTTCCGTCTGCTCCCCCCCACCCCGATTCCTGCTGGGCTCTGCGACTGGTCTTCTTCCTCGATTCTTCCCTGAGCCCCGACCATGCACCACGCTGTGTTCTGGGCCAGGTCCTGACCTGCGGGCTGACATCCTGTTAGGGAGGACAGGCAGTTGACAAGTAAATAAACAAGAATAGATCCTGCAAAGATGGGAAGATGGGTAATGGGGTAGAGTTTTTCAGGGCAGAAGCCAACAGAGTTCTTGGTGGAGAGGAAGGCTCTGGTCGGGCCCCAGGAAGGCATCCTGGAGGTGGTGGAGTTTGGGCAGGCTCCTGAGCCTGGGTCCACAAGCCCTTACTGAGCACAGACTGCCAGCTGGGCGGGGGGTGCTGGAGGAGGGAGCACACAGGCCCAGTCTTGTGGGGATGACAGACATGGCAGCCACAGGGCAGGGGACGGGGACAGCAGAGCACCTTTGCCCGGACAAAAGGATGCATGAGCTGGCTCCGGCAGGACACATACATTTATCGGAGCCGAGCAGCGCCCCGGGCTCGGGGAACAGGGAGAAGGCCTGGGGGCTCAGTGCAGGGCTCCCCACAGCATGTGGAATTGCAAGGCAGAACCTGGACTGAGTTTGTATGCTGCGTGACCCTGGTTAAGGTGACTCGCCTCCCTGAACCTCAGTTTCCCCATCTGCACAACAAATGGGGGCACTTTTGAGTGCGAAATGAGATGGTGAGGGACAGAGCTGAGGCTGGATGGCGTGGGCTTCTTTCTTGTGCCTCCCTGGGATGCTGGATGGCAGGAGACCAGCGGGACGCAGAGGGAAGGGTTAATTTGCTCCCTTCGGCTCCTGGCTACGCCCCTTCCCCTACACTGGCCGCCCACCCCTCTTCCTACAGGATCCTCTTCTGGGACCCCAGCCTCCCCACATGGAGCCTGCCAGCCCCAACCTCTAAAATCTCCACCCGTCGGAAACACTGCATCCCGGATGTCCTGCTTGGACTGACCTTCTTTCCGCTCCTGGAAATGAAAGCTCAGGGCGCGTGGAATTCCTGCTCAGGGTTAGGGGTGGCCCCAGATCCTTACTCTGGAGGGATGCCACTGGCTATGGAAGAGCCGCGCGCTGGGGAAGCAGTGGAGAAGGTGTCTCTGGTCAAAAGAGGCAAGGCAGGTAGCATTCATGCCCCCTGATGTCGCCCAGGATGAGCTCACGGGGCCTCAGCAGAAAAGGAGCTTTGCCCAAGTCTGTACAGCTTCAGGCCATGGAGCCACCCTGTCCACGTGTCCGTGTGGCACTCATGTGCGCCCTCACTTAGAGTCACTTCTTCCTGGGAGATGCCAGCCTCCTCCAAGGTGACTTCAGCATTGTCATCCGACTATGACATAATTATGGCACAGAAACCGACATGTAAGAGCCACGTTAATGAGTATCCATTATATTCATCTTCCCTGTAAACAGGAGCACCAGGAGCTGTTAGCAACGACTCTTAGGAATGACCCCAACAGAGTCGTAAGTCGCCGGCGTCCTCTGATTTCTATTTATTCACTCGACACATCCCTCTGGGAGCGCCTGCGGTGGGCGAGGCCCTGCTTTCGGGGCTGGGGACACAGCCGCGCCCGCATGGCCTGCCCTCCCGGAGTTGACAGTCAGAGCAGGCGGAGGACCAGGGGCAAACAAATATGCAAAGAAGCACATGGGGCTCAGTGCGAGGAAGAAAACCCCAGGTCACGCAGGGCTGCGGGATTCTGTGACCGTGGAGGACGACGGGGACGTGGTCTCGTGGACTGAGCCGTGGACACAGCGCCTCTGAATAGGGCTCTGTTTGGAAAAAGGGTCTTTGCCGATATCATGAAGTGACAGATCTGGGGATGAGCGCCCCCTGGGTTTGTCTGGGTGGGCCCTAAATCTGATGACCAGCGTCCTTCTAAGAAGAAAAGAAGACAGACGCATGGAGAAGGCAATATGAAGGCCCCAGTGACCATGGAGGCGGACACCGGAATGATGTGGCCACAAGCCAAGGAACGTCTGGAACCATCCAGAAGCTGGAAAGGACAAAGGATTCTCCCTTCGAGTCTTTGAAGGGAATGTGGTTCTGCTGCTGACTTGGTTTCAGAATTCTGGCCTCTGGAACCGTGAGAGGATAAACTTCTGTCATTCTAGGCCACGCAGGTGGTGGAACTTTGTTACAGCAGCCCCAGGAAACAAACATTCACAACCTCTGACCCACCTTGAACACAGTGCGGAAGGAACCCACACAGGTATGCGGGGGAGGAGCATTGTAAGTGGAGGCAAATCAAGTGCAAAGGCCCTGAGGCCGACTGGGCAGACTTGGGGAACAGCAAAAACCACTGTGGCTGCTGCAGGGGGCGTGGCAGTTTATGAGAGCGAGACAGAAGGAGCCTGAGGGGAAGGCCTTGTGGCTAAAAGACAGCCCTTTACCGGAGGTTTAGGGTAGGAGGGTGACATGATCTGATGTGGTCCGTAATCAGACCATGCCAGCCGCTGAGATGGGAACAGACTGAAGAGGTGGGGGTGGAGCCCACTTTACATGCCCCACCCCGAAGTTGAATCTGATTCTAGAGGCTCAGTCAGGCTCACAGGCTTCACTGAAGGCTTGTGGGAAAACGCGGGAAGTTGGACAGCACTCGCCCAATAAACGTTGTCCTTCCTCTTTAAACATCTTGGCTCCCTTTTGTTTTTTTCAATTTGCATCCAAAATCCTTTAAAATTTTTTTAAAAATATTTGTTTTAGAGAGAGAGAGAGACAGAGTGTGAGCAGGGGAGGGGCAGAGAGAGAGGGAGACAGAATCCGAAGCAGGCTCCAGCCTCTTAGCTGTCAGCACAGAGCCTGACACGGGGCTCGAACCCAGGAACTGTGAGAGTGTGACCCGAGCTGAAGTCGGCCGCTTAACCGACTGAGCCCCCCAGGCGCCCCTGCATCCAAAATCCTTTGAATCACAAGCCAGGCTCTGGGGTTAGTTTCTGCAGCCGGCTGGCCAGCCTCTGGAAAGCTCAAAGTTCCAGCCCTTGGGTCCCTTGTGGGATTTGGTGAGGACCTCTCCGGGGTCCCTGTATACTTCTCAGCCCTTGCACAGACCAGAGAGGAAGACGCTGCTACGGTCCTTTGGTCAGGGGGTGTCCAGGGACAGCTGGGACAAGGGAGGCTTGTCCCTGGCTTGGAGGATGCTTCTCCAGGGTGACCGCCCACACCTTCAGTTTGGGCACCTGTGGGACCCGCACCTCATCGGTTACAGTCCCTGCGACCACTGCTGTTTTCTCCTCTTGGCCAGGAAACGTCCTCTACCCGATCATCCGGGAAAGGGACAGAGGCCACCCCTGGCAGGACTCACCAACACCCTCTTCAACACAACTTGGTTGATCCGTCTGTCCAGCTTGGCCAAGAGTCTCAGGTCGATGTCCTGGCTCTTGGGCTCCTTGCGCCGAACCGTTCGGTCCTGTCTGTGGCCAGTGTTGGCTCCCATGACGGTGCCTACGCTCAGCCAGGTCTGGAAAGATCGCTCAGCTCCTTCTCAAATGCATTTCCCACAGACACCACGAGTTCTCTCTCGAGGCAAAGTCTCTGATGGCCAAACAAAGCTTCTCCAGCCCCGGGAAATGACCCGGCCTTCCTGAGTATCACCACTGACATTATCTCCTACGGTCCAGATTTGGGGCCAGGTAGCCAGCATGGTACATGCATGGATCATCCGTCTCCCTCTAGACTCACAACTCCCGAAGTGTTGGATGTTATTATCCTCACAGGTGCTTTACGGGTAAGAAAGTTAAGGCTCAGAGCAGGGCACGAACTTTGCCCCAGGCTGTGCGGCTGACCCGCGGAGCAGTCAGTCCTGGGACCCGGGTCAAGGTGAGCACAACCTGGGTTGGCCCGAGGTGGTGAAGCATCAGGATGTGTTCACACGAGCCTGACCCCGTAGAGGCATCCACGTGCTCCCCCTTTCACCAGATCTTCACGGTGTCCTTGGGGGTCACCAGGCACACCCGGGAGACTCAACAGTGACCTAACTGGTATCAGGAACTTCCAGGCCCCTGGGGTCTCCAGCTGTTACCACCACCCTCCCTGCCTCCTCCCCAGGGTGTGGCCTAATTAGTGCATCTTTATTTTTTTTTTAAGGTTACATATGTATTTTGAGAAAGACAGAGCACACAAGCAGAGGAGGGGCAGAGAGAGCAGCTGAGAGAGAGCATCTGCTCTCGGAGCAGAGTTTGACGCGGCGCTCGAACCCGTGAACTGTGAGATCATGCCCTGAGCCAAAGTCAAGAGCAGGACACTTAACCCACTGAGCCCCAGGTGCCCCAGTAAATGCACTCTCCCACCACCCTCCGATCCTGCTCCAGACTTGGAGGGCTGCAGGCCTCCTGGGATAGCATCCTGTCCAGACCACCCAGGTGCCTCAGTGTCTCTCCAGGATCTCAGCTCAGGGATCGGGCCGCCATGTATGAATACGCCACCTGCCAGGTGCTCACCACTCCTCAGAGGGTCTGTCCCCCTGGGGCACCTCTGGCTGCTTCAAGTGGAAAGGGCACTAGAGGAGGAGGGATGACCTGGGTGGTGATGCGGGCCGGGTGACCTTGGACGCATCACTTCCTGTCGGAGCCTCCGGGTCCTCACCTGTGGGGCGGTGGGTGACCGGACATGAAACAACACAGGTAACGTTCTAGCACAGCGCCCGCACCTACTCGGTGCTCCCTAGTACTCGCCGCTGATGGTACAAGTACGTACGACCTTCCCGGGAGGCGATTCAGGTGTAGCAAGAGTTCTAAAGGCTCCCACTGGGTGTGAGGCCTGTGCTGTTAACGCTCCTGCCCAGGTGAGGAAACGGCCGCAGTGGCGCCCAGAGTCCAACAGCTTCACCCAGAGGCTGGCTCTTGACGCCTGAGATGGAGATGTGGTCAGGAGCCAGCGGGGCGGGGGTGTCCCAGGGGCTTGCCCTCTCCCCTTCAGAGGTGCCGACAGCACTCACAGCACCGAGAGCAAGGGAGGCGGCGGGAGCCCCGAGAAGGGTCACAGCTTGCCCGGGGACACCCAGCCAGCAGCGCTCGGAACCCAGCTCCTCCAGAGTCACTGCTCCCCAGTCAGAGGCTAACTCCCGAACGGTGGTCTTGCCTCGTGGACCTTTCCCAGCCTCAGACCGGACCTGGCGCTCATGAGTCTTGAGACTCCGAGTACTTCCCAAGCCGAGGGTCGGCCTTTCTCAGCCTCAGATGGACCGGAGCGCGAAGAGCGTCACATATGTTCAATCCAAACTTGCTGGGCAGGTGACGAGTCCCTCGCACATTTCCCATCTGCACCGTGAATACGTCCCAAACTCCTGGTCAAAGTCAGCAAGGGCTGGCTTAGATCGGCACTCTCTTCTCATTCACACTCACACGTGTGCGCGTGCACACACACACACACACACACACACACACACCTCTCAAGTCCTCTGCAATCCTCCAGCCGCGCCGAAACTGCTTTTGGTTTCTCAATGCACTCTGACCTTTCCTGCCTCCAGACCTTTGTGTGAGCTATTCCTCTGCCTGGAACACTCCCCACCTCTCCCCTCCCCTCCTGACCATAAAGAGCCTAGTTCTTCCCGTTTTCTTTAAGACTATCTGAATAGCACTTCCTCCCAGACGCCTTTTGCTGACTAAGCTACAGTAGCTACTGCTGAGTCCATTCCTCCTGATTGCTGTTTCTTGCAACATTTATCACAGTTCGTAATGATACATGTCAACGTTTTATAGTTTCCTCCTCCTTAGATTGCAGGTTCCCTGGGGAGCCGGGCTGACTTTATTTACCTGGGCCTTGCAAGAGTTCAGCACAAAGCAGGTCAGACTGTGCTCACAAGGGTTTGCTGAATGGATAGATGGAAGGAAGGAAAGAAGGAAGGAGGAAGGAGGAAGGAAGAAGGAAAGGGAGAACCTGGAACCTTGGGTCCCCGGAAGCAGCTCAGCTGTGGAGAATCACTTGAATTCTCCCAAGCTGTTTCCCAAATCCGTAAAAGGACACCAAATGACAGAAGGGATAAGGGTTAAATGAGATAGTGTGTCAGATGCAAGACCAAGGACAGAGTGTGAGTTATGGGTTACACGGTGTCACCTCTCTCCGCCCCCCCCCCAAATACATTGAAATCCTAACCCCCCAGCACCTTGGTGAACTTTTTTGTACACAGAGTCTTTGTGCATGTAATTAGTTAAGATGAGGTCATCCTAGAAGAGGGTGGGCCTCCATCCAGGATGACCAGGGCCTTATAAGAAGGGACAAACAGGAGGAACGTCCTGTGCCAATGCCAGGGGAGACTGGAGTATGAGTCTACAAGCCGCGGGGCCCCGGAGGCTGGAAGAGCCAAGAGACAGTTCTCCTCTGGCGGCTTCACAGGGAGCACACTGTGGTGACACCTGCTTTCAGGCTTCCAGTCTGCACTGTGCTTGAGACAGCACATTTCTGGTGGCTGAGCCACCTAGTTTGGGGGCCATTTTACAGAAGCCTAGGAAACGGATCCGGTAGGTACTCAGCACATGTCAGGTCAGTGCACCTTCCTTCTGTCCGTGCTCTGCAACAGTCCTCTGTCTATGCACAGGCAGTCTCCAGGACACTTCAAAGGGTGTGTGTCTGAATCACCCCGACATGCAGCACAGAGCCAGCCGGTGAGGGCTTGTGAAGCATGACCAGAACACATCAGTGACCGTGTGCCCTCCGTGGCTGGACAAAAAGGCCCTTTTCTGGTTGTCTTGCCCGGCTATGGGGGTTCTGCTCCACGCTGTGCTCTGGGAAGGAAGGTGCAGGGAGCTCGTCCGGGCTAGGACGTGGGGGTAAGTGGAGAGGATCTCGGTCCTCCCCGCCCCCGGGGTTTCCCCAGCATACGAGAGGCAAAACTAGCGTGCCTATGTCAGCAAGCTCATGAGTGGTAAAGCTCAGGTTCAACCCATTGGTCCAGCCTGTGTGCTTGGCCAGCAGGCCACCCGACCTCTAGATTGGATGGTCGCTGGGGACACTGCTGAGTTTCCTGCAAACTGGGGTGGAGGGGCAGGAGTGAGGAGAAAGCCATCAGCCCTCGGAACAAGTTTGAAAAAAAGATAATGAGACTTGACATTTACATGGCTGCAGAGTCCATAGAGGACATCATACGTCTGACTCTGTCCAGCCCGTAACGTAAGACAGATGAGCAGGACAGGGCCAGTATCCCTCATCGTTTCGTATGCTGGGAAATGGAAGCCCTAGGAAGGTCAGCGGGCTCCTCAAGGTCGTAGTGTGAGGCTGTGGTAGAGGCTCGACCTCAACTCTTCAGATGCTGGAATGGCATTCAGCACTCCTGGAGGGGGTGCGGGGCCGCCGAGAGGTCTCAGGAGGGGCTGTCGGCTTGGGGAGACGACTGGAAAAGACCAAGGAGGAGGGGGTCACTCACTACCTTGACCGACAGCATCTGAGCTGAGAAGACTGGTCAGAATCGTAAAGGAGGGCGTTGGGCCGGTGGGGAGGCCACGGGGGGGCTCTGCTAGGGGTTCTCATCTGGGCGTCGTTCATGTACAAGCTGACTCAGGGTGGCCGTTCACGGAAACACGCAGCTCTGTAGCAAGAGCGGGGCTACAATCCAGCCCCGGTGCTCGGTGCTCAGTAGCAGCGTGGCCCAGGGGCCAGGCACTAACCCGTGTGTGTGTGTGTGTGTGTGTGTGTCCTCCACATCTCCAACTGCAAATGGGAATAGCCCCCCCAGTCCCCATGACCACTGTCAGGTTGGGACAAGGTGAGTTCAGCCCCTGGTGTGCAGCTGGGCTCCGTGTTGGGGGACACCTGAGATTTGTACATATTCTTTCCTTTATTTATTACTTATTTATTTTTTGAGAGAGTGAGCACAAGTAGGGGAGGGGCAGAGACGGGGTGTGGGGGGGACATAAGATCCAAAGTGGGGTCTGCCCTGAGAGCAGTGAGCCCGACGCGGGGCTCCAACCCACGGACGGTGAGATCACGACCTGAGCCGAAGTTAGATGCTCAACCGACTGAGCCAGCCGGGCGCCCCAGCGTATTCTTTTATTTTTAAAACCAGACTTTATTTTTTAGAGCAGTTTTAGGTTCAGAGCAAAACTGAACAGAGAGTACAGAGATTTCCTGCAGACCTCCTGCCCTGCCCCCCTCAGAGCGCCTCCCCTTTTATCAGTCAGCTTCACTGAAATTTTGTTTCCAACATTGGGAGGGAAAAAACCAAATGGGTGGATACTTTTGCAATCTTCCCACCTAAGCCCTTGTGCAGAATGGGAAACTGAGCTCCAGAGAGGGACACGGCATATACAACCCAAGGCCAGAGAGCCAGGGAGGCCTAGCTCCCCGCTTTCTGTCATGGCCTGTGCGGCAATCACAAAAGCGCTCTGGCCGGACTCAGGAGTGTGGTTACAAAACCGCTGCCCCAGTTGGCATCAGCCTGAATCCCTTCTGGCATCCAGACGTCCAGGTCAGAGGGCACTGGGAGCCGTCCTATTGCCCCCTCTCACCGCCTCCCCCTGGTGCGGGGGTCGAAGCGCTACAGTCCGGGGTCCTGGGGCTGGAGACAGGAAAGGAATGAGCTGCCGACTTCCAGTGAGACCAGGGTGGCTCCTCTCGAGGAAATCCCAGGCGGCAAATTCTAGCCACGGGGCCTTCAGACCAGCGTCCTCCGGCCTCTTCTCCTTCCCTGCGGTTCACAGCCCTCGAGAGCCAAGCGGCTACCGCCATTCCGGTTTGAACTCAGCTGCTCACCACTCAGGAGCTTTACGGAAGGTCTCAGGCAGAGTGGCGTAGTAGAGGGTGCAGGGTCGCTGTCTGAGGCGCGCACATGAACCAGCAGGGTTGTCTTCTCTCCGCGTGTCCACCTGGCCAGTTAGTTATCTGCCCACAAACTGACGGGTCTCATGATGGGTCGGTGAACACGTCTCCTGGGATGCAGGTCTTGGGGGCGCGGGCAGGCTGAGTTATATAACGACTAGACAAATGCACAATCAAGGTAATTTCCTGCGCCGATAGGACCATAAAGGAAAAACCAAAAACAGGGTGGTTGCATCATGACTGGGAAGGCAGATCGCTCTAAACTGGGGATCAGGGAAGGCGACTCTGAACATAGGACATTGGAGCTGAACCCTGAACCGGAAGGAGCCAGCTATGCAAAGAAACGGGGGGTGGGGGGGGAGAGACGATTCAGGGAGTGCAAAGTCCGAAAGTCCGTCCCTGAGGCTGGAGTCAGCCAGACCTTCCCCCACTTTTATCAAAACCATCAGACCACAGGGAGCTATTTTGTTAAGAAAACAAAGTAACCTAGACACTTTCATTCCTCTACCCTCTCTAAATCCTACTAATCCTTGTTAATTCTTGCTCAGTTTAAATACTTCTGTCCTCTAAGCAGCCTTCTGATTTCACTACTTTCTGGTTTGGAAAATCTGGTAGCTGGCAAAAATGAGAAAAATAAGGTCACTAAACTCTGAGAGTGTTTGTCTATGTACCTAAAACATTGCCCACTGTGTTTCCCTTCTTCTGAGATTATCTGGGATACAATGTTACTATTCTTTTTTTTTTTTTGATGTTTAAAAACTCTTTCACCAAATGAGCGTAGATGACAGCAATGTTACCGATGTCACAAAAATTAAAAGTTGATAGCTCGGGGGCGCCTGGGTGGCTTAGTCGGTTAAGCGTCCGGCTTCAGCTCAGGTCATGATCTCACAGTTTGTGGGTTCAAGCCCCACATCGGCTCTGCTGACAGCTAGCTCAGAGCCTGGAGCCTGTCTTCGGATTCTGTGTCTCTCTCTCTCTCTGACCCTCCCCTGCTCACACTGTCTCTCTCTCTCTCTCTCTCAAAAATAAATAAAACATTAAAAAATTTAAAAAAAGTTGACCGCTCGGCAAATCCCTCCCATTTGGAGGGAGGTTTCGCTGGTCTATGGAATCCCAGGCTCGGGGGTCCCTGGCAGCTAGACTCCCAGGCTCCTTTCCTTGCCTCTCCTTTGCGCCAGACCATTCTGGCTTTTCCACACCCTTTCTGCCTCTCCCTCCCTCTCATTTTTAGACTGAGCTCCGAGAGGCCTGGGCCACCCCTGTCTGGCCTGGAGCCAACCCAGCACAGGTGCTCAGACGTTGATTGAATGAACGCACTGTGATTTGTGATGAGGCACATTCAACGGAGATGAACCTCTGAACCTCAGAAAACAAACTTGTGAGCAAGCTGATGCAAAGGAGCTGTGCCAGGGAAGACCCCAGACCTCAGAGCCCTGAGTCTGGATTCAAACCCTGTCTCCTCTAAGAGGCAGTGTGGTACACGGGAGTCGGAAGCGTTCCCCCACCCCAAGCAAGGCTTAGGAAAAAGCACTCTCTCTGAGCCTCAGCTTCCTTACCTGTGGTATGGGGATGATAGTATCCAGGATTCTTCCGAAGAGTAAAAGAAATGTTTGCAGAAAACCACTTTGTAGGTAGGATGTAAATGTAGCCGTCCCTCGGGCACCTGGCACACTGCCCACTGGCCCCTTCCCAGGTTCCGCTTCGCTTCTGCCATGAGCCTGCGAGCTGATAGCCGTCCAAGTTCCCAACAGAAGAGCTCTGCGCCTGGTACCCGGTGGGCGCTCAATAAATAACTCCATGAACAATGACCCCAGGCAGGTCACTCCCCCTCTGGACGGGTCTCCTCTTTGTAAATCGGTGATCTCCCGGGGCTCCGTCCACCTCTCATTCTTAAGTATTTGCTTTTTAAGGACAGGACTAGGAATCACATTTAAGTAAGGTGGGTGGGTGTGAAGAGACTTTAAAAGGTTAGTGCACATTTTTGGTTCCTACTTTCGAATGTTCCGGAATTTATTTTTGCCTACTTAATAAAAAGAGCCATGTCACATTTCTTTAGCTTGTCTTCTGGGTTTCTTAAAAAAAAAAAAAAAATTAAAGTCTTTATTTTAAACCGCCCACTCCAGCCATCCCGGGACGCGGTTAGGAGGGGGCGCACACAGGTGGAGCCTGCGCCCGGAAAGGCGGGGGCTGCCCCGGGGTACCGGGCCCGCGGCGGAGGGTGGGGGGGTGGGGGCAGGGCGAGCCTCACGGGCCCCAGCCGGGTCTGGGGTCCGGGGTGGGGCGGCCGCGGCCCAGTTCAGGGGCTCTCGCCCAGCGCCGCCGAACGCGCCCCTCCGGAGGGGGCGTCTCCCGTCCTACGGCCCGCACTTGGGGTGGGCCCCCGCCAGCCAGCTGCCCTCCACCCTGCCTGCGGCGCCCCGCGCCCACGCCCAGTCCGGGTCCGAGGGCTCTCGGCCCGCCCACGGGGCCGGCCGGCCGGAGGGGCGGGGCCGGGCGGGGCGGGCCGGCGCTGATGTAATCCGGCGGCTGGGCGGAAGGATATGGAGCGCGCCCGGCTGGCGGGGCGCTGAGGCCAGTTGCCGGGTAACGGAGCGGAGCGGCCGCGGCGCGCCGCCTCCCGCCCTCCGCCAAGTGGCGCCGGAGCCGCCGCCGCTTTACGTAAGGCGCAGGCCAGGGCCGCCGGCGCTCGGCAGCCGCTCGGAGCCCTCGCCGCGAGAGGAGGCGCCCCCGCCGGCCGCCGCTCCGCCCGGCCGCTCGGCAGGTACCGCGGGCGGGGGCTGGGCCGGGCCGGGCGGGCGCGGGTCTGGTCGGCCGCCGCCGCCGCCGAGGCGCCCGGGGCCGGCCTCAGGGAGGCCGGGTTGCCGCGCCGGGCCGCGCGCTCCGCCAGAAGCCGGGCCGGGCCCCGGGCGTGCGGCGGGCCGCGGCCCGGAGATCCCCCGCCCCGGCCCCCGTGGCCGCGCTCCGGGCCCCGGGCGCGCGGGGGCCGGGCGATGAGTCCGCACAATGGGCCGGGGCGGCCGCGCTGGGAGCGGTTCTCTGCGGGGAGGCGAGGCGGGGCGCGGGGCCGCGGGGCCGGAGCGCGGGCGGCGGCGGCGGGGCTCCCCTGCGGCCGGCGGGTGGGCGCTCGCCGCGCCGCCCTCGGCCCGCGCGTCCCTGCGCCCCTCCCCTCCTCTCCTCTCCAGTATTGTCCTTTGGGGGCCCGGGAGGGGGGGGACGGCCGGCGGGGGAGGGGCCGCGCGGGGCGGGGCGGACGCTGACTGACGGGCCCGCGGGCCTGTGGCGCGGGGCGGGCGGGGCCCGGGGTCCGGCGAAGGTGACGGCCGCGGGCGGGAGCGCCGGGTCCACCGGAGTCGCCGGCTCGGGCCGCCGGTGGGGCTCGCGCGGCCGCGGCGGCCTTGCCCCGCTCCCTGCGCCTGCCGGCTGGGGACACGGGGAGTGTCGCACGCCGCCCGGGGTCTCGGCGTGCCGCGGGCGGTGCGCAGGTGACAGGGCCTGCCGAGGTCCTGCAGACCGCCCCCCGCCCCCTTCGTTCGCGGCAGAAGCCAGCTTTGATTTCTCTTTCGCCGACCCCCAGTCTGGGACCTCTGTGGGCAGGGTGCAGAGACTTAACCTAGTAAAAGGTATAGCCGATTAAGCGAGGGGGAGACGTGCGGTTCCTTGGAATGATTTAATTGTGGTTCCTGCCAGTAATTACCTGGGTTGGATACTTGGTTTCATTGTCCCAAGTTTCTAAGAATGCGTCTTATATCTTTGGGCCCTGGCTTGTTAAAAACAAAAATCAAAAACGGTAGTAGATTGGTGAGGGGGCGCGGGGGCGGGGGCTTGCAGATTTGGTAAAAAGGGGATGATGTTGTGTATCAAAGTGTACAGCTGAATCCCCAAGCTAGATTTCTCCTCTGCTGCCTGAGACCCGCGTCCGCACACCTTGACAGCTTCCGAGACTAGGAACTTCGAGGAGGGGGTGGGGAATCCACCACTCTGCATCCTGAAGGTCACATATTCTGTCCTCGGTTCTTTTGGATTGATCCGTTCTTAAATGGGTCTCAGTAGCGTTTTATGCCTTTGTGTGCGTGTGTGACAAAAACCGTTTCCAGAACTGTGCATTTGCATACCTTTAAGCTCCTTGCAATCATTACCGTCTGTAGGCTAGATTCAATCGCTGTACTTGCTAAATAATGAATTTTTAATTGTTCAAAAAGTAGTTTAGTGCTTCGGTTTGGGGGCATGCATTAGTTATGAGGCTGGCCTGTTTGCGGGTTTCGCCACTGGAACCTTGACCGGAGGGGGGAATCCTACTTTTAAGTATTTCATTCCGTAGGCAGTGGGATTTGAGGGGGGTTTTGTTTGTTTTTTAAAGCAAAGCACAGGTCTTTAACATGGTATAAACATGAAGCAGGTCTGTAATTATTTTCAGGGTAATTAGCGTATTTGTTACACAAGTTGCAAACCTCTAGGAAAATTACATGGATTTTTAGCGTTTCCCTCATGCTGTTATGGGTCACTCTGCTTTTACAGGAGCACTTTCCGAAAGCAGCAGGAAGGGTTCTTTTCATTTTGCGTAGCGGGCCTGGTTTTCTTCCTGTTTTAGCAGCATTTGACTTGGAGCAGTTAATAGCCTCTTAGCCGGCTCTCCGGGCTGTCAGATGGAAGGAGTGGTGATCCCGGCGTCAGGGTGGCTGGGGGGAGGGGGTCAGCGGAGGGGAGATGTGAAATAATTGTGTCAACAGTTTCTCTGTCTAAAATATTAATTAGATTAGTGCCGGTGCGGGAGGCTGCAGATTCCTCTCTGGGCCGATGCTTTTCTCTTAGACTCCTCCCTACCCCTTCCTGTGCACACGTTGCCCAGAGTCCTCTGTCCTAAACGCAGATCAGGTCTTGCCAGTCTCTTGGCTCAGAAAGTGAAGACTGCCTGTCGTGGGAGCCTAGACCCCAGAACCACCAGCATCACGGTCAAGGCCCCTCCGTCTGGCCCTAACCATCCCTGAACTTTACATGTCCTCTCTGTCACCTCGCCGAAGTGTCCCACTAAATGGGACTATGCTTGGTTCTCTGAACCTGCCAGGCTCTTTCCTCTCTTCTCTCTCTATCTCCTTTTCTCTGATTGGAATGCTCCAGCTCATCCCCGCCCCCTCCAGTTTTTAAAGGTCCACACCTGATTTTATGTCCTCCGGAGCCCTTTGGAAATCCTGTCAGCGTGAATTATTCATTGCTGCAGTCATAATCCTCTATTTTTGCTTTCATTATTGCCTGTATCACATTGCATTGAATATGTTACACTCTGGTTGTGGTGACCGCGCCATTATTTTACCCCCGGCACCTTGTTGAGAGGCTTAAACATTCAAGCGGTCAAATGTTTGCTAAGTCGAGTCCAAGTCTGTCATCATTGTCATACGGCATTTTAATAAGCAGACATAAGAATGTCAACCGTGATATTCAAAATATAGTTCTACTACATGGAAGATAGTTAACACTTGGAATATTTCTTCCCAATTACCTTTGATCTCTCCCATAATACTAGGTGGTGTTTTTATACAAAGTGCAAGCAGCCGCCTCTGAGCTCTGTGTCCGAACCTCCAGGGTCCGTGGACCTGCCCCGCTGCACCCGGCTCTCGGGTGGAGGCAGCCGGAGCTCACGTTTTAAAATATTTCTTTCGCCTGGAATGAAGCGGCACTCCCGGCGTCGCACGCTTTTGCTGTAAAGTTTGTTTTGGTGGTGGTTTGTTTGTTTTGGAGATTTGTTCTACATAGAAAAGGTAGCTTGCTTTCTTGGGGGGGCTTCTTAAAGAACAGGAGGCCTGGATTTGCAAGGCTCAGGTTGGTGTCTTGGCTTCTCTCTGTCCCCATGTCACCGTGGGCAAGTCGGTGACATCTCTCTCGGACTTGGGCGTCTTTGTTCTGTGAAATGAGAACAGTCGCGTCCCTGCTATTTTTGCTCCTCGGTGTCACTTGAAGTGGCTGTCCTGTGCACTGCGCGTCCTTGCTCACGCAGAGGCTGTGCAGGTGTCCCCACGGCGCGTTTGGCCCAAGGCCGGAAACGCTGAGTCCTTGACCAGGACTGAGACCCCCGACCAGGGTTGCAGCAGATCTTTCTCCACGTCTCCTCCTCGGCCCTGTCCCGCTGTCCTTGCTGTCCTTGCTGTCCTTGCTGTCCTTCGTAGAGGGTCCTCGCTGTCCTTGCGTGGAGGGGTCCTTGCTGTCCTCGTGTCGAGGGCTGCCGGAGGCCTGCCCACTGGCCTCCCTTTCTCCTCCTCTCTGCTCCTCCTGTGCGTTACCAGTGCCGCTCAGCGTGTGGCTCAAACCCTGCGGTGCCCCCACCTGCTGAGTGTGCGCCAGGGGCTTCTCAGCAGTCCCCCCTCCAGAGGTCCTCACCTTGGAGACACTGCCGCCGGTTGGAATTAGGAAGAAATCACGGGGACACATGCTACCCGGCCTCAAGTCACTCGGGAGCTCCTTCCTGACCGCACGTCTCTCGCCACCTGGTGTTTTAGCCCCAGACCCGCGGCCACTTTCGTGCGTGTGTGTCCAGTTGCTGTGTGCCTTTCTCTTCCTATCAGGAGCCTCAGTCCTGAGGGCTTGGACTTCCGTGAAAGAAGCTTCCGCTGACTTTCCAAAGGGACTCCCCGTTACTCTCCTCCGCAGCGCTTGACTTATGCCACCACTCGGTTAATTTTCCTTATGACAGTTTAGTTTAATCTTTACGTGGAGGTCTTTCCTGGGTTATAAAGGTCCCTGGGGAGAGAGGAAACCCTCCTCCATCGCCCGTTCCTTCCAGCGTGCGGTGCAGTCTTTGCCCTGGCACTCAGCGACTGGGTGCTTGCCTGAGTGAGGCCCCTGACTTCAGCAGAGGGAGGAGGGCTGGAAGCCTTTCTGTGAGCGCCTGGCGAGTGCCCGGGGTGCAGGACCCGGCGCGTAGGAAGCGCTCAGTTAGTAGCAGCTTTTAGCCATTCTTTTGAGCGGGTGTAGACAACACTCGTGGTTGGGTAAGTTGGTAGAAGGTAGGTGTGGGTTTATTTTAACAGTGGTCACGGGTTTGTTCCTGGGGCGCCTGCGTGGAAAAAAGTCATCTGGCTTTTCCAGCAGCCGCCCTGTTCCTTTAGTCGTTTGGAAATAAGCAGAAAAGGGAAGACTTGCTTGGAGAGGGCTTTTGCACAGGCAGATTCGTGCCGATTGTCCTGAATTATTCTGAAGAACAGCAAACCTAACTGTGTGAGCCAGGCTTTTTTGCATGTGGCTTGGAAAATGGAAATTGTTGAATTTCATATTACGTGTTACTTTTTAGTAAAACGCATGTTTTCACTTTAATCTTTAAAAAATTTTGAGATTTATTTATTTTGAGAGATTTTGAGAGAGAGACGGCATGAGTGGGGGAGGGGCACGGGAGGAGGAGGAGGAAGGGAGACAGAGAGAGAGACAGTGAGAGAATGAGAATCCCAAGCAGGCTGTGTGCTGCCAGCACAGAGCCTGATGCAGCTGAGGTCATGACCTGAATCGGAACTAAGAGTTGAATGCTTAACGACTGAGCCACCCAGGCGCCCCTAATTTTAGAGCTTGTAATTGTTAAGTGACAGAATGTGTCTATTTAATGGTTGGAGTGACTGTTGCAAGTCTGGCTTTATCTCCAAATCTCTTCCAGTTAGTAACTTTCCCATAACCCTCTGTCTCTTCCTTTGGTTGGGGGTCCTAACCCTGGCTGGGGAGGGAGAAACTAGGTGAGGAGAACCAGCTACAATTTTGAAACTTTTAATTAAGTATGTAGTTACTGTTTTATTGTTTAATGTTTACTTGTGAGAGAGCGAGCAGGGGAGGTGCCGAAAGAGGGGGGGACAGAGGATCCAAAGTGGGCTCCTTGCGGACAGCGGAGAGTCTGACATGGGGCTCGAACTCACAAACCGTGAGATCATAACCTGAGCTGAAGTCAGATGCTCAACTGACCGAGCCGCCTAGGTGCCCCAGTTTCTGCATTTAAATATGTACGTATTATTGATTGAAAGATCTATCTAGAAACTTTACAAAGTAGTATCTGTTGGTCGTCACGTAATATGTCATTCCCTACTGCCAGCAATTTAGGAATATCTGTTGGTACTTAATTTACATTGACTATACGATTATGAGCTTTTTAAAAAGAAATCATTGAAAATCTATATATTCCTAATAAGCCTTCCTTAAAACCTGCCTCAAAGACTTGGGGGCATGGCAGGGCTGTCCCAGTGGGTGAACTAGTATCTGTATCAGAAATAAAGGCACTAGTTTAATAAGGACAGTATGCGTGTGTGTGTGTGTTTCTAGCTCGAGCGGGAAAGAAATGGGAGTTCAGTGAGTGCAGGCAGTGTGTGTGTGTGTGTGAGAGAGAGAGAGAGAGAGAAAGAGAGAGAGAGAGATAGAGATAGCTCCTCTGGTGACTGACGCTGTCTCGTCTTCATGGTGCCTGGCGGGAGCTTCACGGGAGCCGTGGCTGTGCAGGGGAGCGGGGCGCAGGGGCGCGGCGGCACAGTACATGCTGACTTGAGTCCATCACCTGTGGAGATGAGTGTCAAGAAATGTGTCTTCTTGCGTTTCCAGATTTCTTTTCCGGCGATGTGGTGGGTCCCTCAGTAAGGCAGGGAGATGGAAGGTGCAGGGGGCGGGGCTTATTTTCCCTTTCAGCCGGAGTTCGAGTCCGGCTCAATTACATTTTCCGGAGTGCCTTTGGAATCTTAGTAGCCAGCACAGAGCTATTTCAAAGTTGTTTGCCCAGTTTGGGGATTTATTCAAGTTCTTTCTTTAACTTTATTTATTCAGTTATTAGCTTTCTCTCATGTCTGATTAATGTTTTGCCTTTTAGCATCTTCTCAATGTTTTAATTGAGAGAAAGTTGAAATAGAATAGACACTTTATTTTTTATTTTTTTATTTTTTTGTTACTGTTATTTGCCACTGCTTTCTCTGGTTACCACCATAGATAATTGAGTGCTGATTGTATTTTTGTTAATTTTTTTTTTTTTTTGCTAGTACTGTCAAAGGAGTTTTCTTGTTTTTATAAATTTAAAAGCTTTACTTAAAACTCTTAAGGTATATTTTGTATGATTCATCAAAACGTTGTAAATATAGGTAACTGCCATAAAACTTGTTCAGATTAAAACAATTTTTTAGTGCTTTTTATTTATTTTTGAGAGACAGAGAGAGACCGTGTGAGCAGGGGAGGGGCAGAGAGAGAGAGGGAGACCCAGAATCTGAAGTAGGCTCCAGGCTCTGAGCTGTCAGCACCGAGCCCGACACAGGGCTCGAACCCACGAACCACGAGATCATGACCTGAGCCGAAGCCCCTCGACTTATAAAAGTAGATGTTAGATGGGGCGCCTGGGGAGCTCACTAGGTTAAGCCTCCGACTTAGCTCAGGTCATGATCTCTTGGTTCTTGAGTTCGAGCCCCATGTCAGTCTGTGCTGACAGCTCAGAGCCTGGAGCTGCTTCGGAACCCGTGTCCCCCTTTCTCACTCTAGCCTTCCGTCGCTTGTGTTCTAATCAATCTCTCTCTCTCTCAAAAATAAATAAAACTTAAAAAAAAGTACATGAAAAGTAAGTCTCCTCTTTTCTCTCCTCCCCCTCCTGTACTTAAAGAACCACTGATTAAGTTTCTTGGATGTTCTTGGATGAAATATTCCAGAACTTCTCAAAAAGTGGAGTCCCTGCAGAGAGCATTCTATGTAAGCAAACCCTGAACTTTGTGTCGTGGAGGCATCTTGGAGCGCTCCCCGTGTCGGCACACACAGATCTCTGTGTACCGATCCGCTTCACTGTGGAGTCTGGTTTTTCTACGTGCCTCGTATTCCGTTGGATGAATGTGCCCGGATTTAACTCGTTGATGGCATGGGCTTCCGTACAGGGCTGCTGCGAACATTCCTAAAACGTGTCTTGGTGAACTTCTGTGAATAACCAACCTTCTTACTCTAAGCAGCCTTAAAAAAACCAAAAACTGACCAGCCAGTTTCTAGCTTCTCTGAATTATCATTGATCATGTTAAAATTTTTTTGGTGGGTATATTTTAATAACTTTTCTTATATCATGGCCAGTCCTGTGATATAACTTTGTACTACTATTTTTCTATTCTTTCTATTGCACGTTCAGTATTTGGTTAAAAATTATACTAAAATTAGTCAGAGAAAGACAAATGTTCTATGAGTTCATTCATATGAGGAATTTAAGAAAGGAAACAGATGAATATAGGGAAGGGAAGCAAAATCAGTATAAAACCAGGGAGGGGACAAAACGTTAAGAGACTCTTAAATACGGAGGACCGACCGAGGGTTGCTGGAGGGCGGGGTCATGGTGGGGATGGGCTGAGTGGGTGAGGGGCAGGGGGAAGACACTTGCAGGGATGAGCACTGGGCTTATATGGAGGGGATGAATCGCTGGGTCTGCCCCTGAAATCACCATTGCACAATTCGCTGACGAACTTGGATGTAAATTAAAAAGAAAAGGTTACAAAGCTTCCCCCAGGGCCAGCTTAGTGCTGCAGTCGGTCAGGTCCTCGCTTGCTTTGAGGCTCTGCTCGCACAGCCTTGATACTCTCAATAATTTTCAGCCAGGGGCCTACATTTGTACTTTGGACTGGACCCTACCAGTTATGTAGCCTGTCCAGTAAAGAGTTTTTTTTTTTTTTTTTAAAGTTTACTTATTTAGAGAGAGAGAGACACACACACACATACAGAGAATCCGAAGCAGATACGGGGCCCAAACTCCCAAACCAGGAGATCGTGACTTAAGCTGAAATCAAGAGTTGGGTGCTTAACTGATCAAGCCACCCAGGCGGCCCCCATAAAGACGTTTTAGAAGTAGCGTTTAAAGGGAAGCATCCCCCATCTTACACCCCTCATCCTGCTCCCTGGGAGTCTCCACCAGCAGCACTGTAGTTCACCCATTTGGAGACTCTCCGGACTGCATATGTAAGTGCGTGTGCGGCATTCTGGAGTCTTTTTTAAAACTGCTAATAATTAAGTCTGTGCAAAGTCAGTGTGTGTTTTCTCAAAAAACCTCCTAATCTAGGGGCGCCTGAGTGGCTCAGTTGGCTAAGCAGGTCATGATCTCACGGTTTGATCTCACAGCTCGTGGGTTCAAGCACTGTGCTGACAGCTCGGAGCCTAGAGCCTGCTTCGGATTCTGTGTCTGCTCCTCCCCTACTGGTGCACATGTTCTCTCTCTGAAAAGTAAATAGATAAGCATTTAAAAAATTTAAAAAAGTAAACATCACCTAGAATGCTACAAACCTAAAACAATTCTTTAAAGGAGCTTCAGAACAGCGGTAGGGAGTTGGTACTGAACTGCAGTGTTAGATTTCGTATTCGGTTGTTTTTTTCCTAAAAAGCATGCTTTACTGAAAGCTTTAGGGAAACAACGTAAGTTTCAGGAGTGTTAAGATCTCTATGTCTGATGATATTTCATTTTCTAAAATCCAGTAAAATAAATCTTAAGCCTGTCACGGGCAAGTCAGGAATGAAAATAAAGCTTAATAGTCAGGCCCAGTGGAACAAGGGATCCCAGTGGGTATATAGCATTATGTGGGGTTTTATTTAGTTACAAAGGAGCCCCAATTCTTGGTGGAAGGGAAAGGAGGAGCCTTAGAAACGGCCAGGGAGAGTGGGTGAGGAGGAGGGTGAGTCCACGTCTGCCTGGAGTGAGGGCCGAGGGTGACTGACTCCTGCGTCCTCCCGTAGCCCGCGAGAGGGTGGTGTCCGGCCCATTCCACGGACGGTGCAGCTGCGGCGGGGAGGGCTTCCCTAAGGTCACAGGTAATATATGGTGGAGCCAGAGCCCCAATTTGTTTTTAATGTTTGTTTATTATTTACTTTGGGGAGAGAGGGAGAGCACGCACATGCATGTGAGTGCGAGTGGGAGAGGCCGAGAATCCCGGTCAGGCTCCTCACCGTCAGTGCAGAAAGGCCGCAGGAGTGTGGAGGGAGAGCTTTGACCACTGTGCAGGTGAGACCCTGTGCAGGGCAGCGAGGGGAGCGGGGGCTGGGGGGGGCGGCCTCAGGCCATGGCAGTTCTGAGAAAGCCTTGGTTAGGCTGCTGGGGGCTCTAGTGTCCCTTGCTGGTCAGCAGTGCTGAGGGTGGCCCAGTGTCCTTGCTGTGGTGACTCTGACTGTGCAGCGCAGCAGGAGGCTGGGGGTCAACTCGGCCCCCAGCACAGGTCTCTGGAGGGGCCATCTGAGCAAGGTTACCCCCACGGTCACCACAGACACACAGCATTGCTCTGTCCCGACAGTACGAGTGGCAGTGGGTACGAGTGTCCAGTGACAGTTGATGCGAAGAGGAAACTTAAAGCAGGAGGCGGGGTCGTGTTGTGTAGGGTGGACGGGGTAGGGCCCTCTGGTAAGATGCCGCTTGAGCTGAGACCCGAAGAAAAGAAGGGAGAAAGGTCTGGGGCTCCCTGAGGAACAGAGCCTTGTCCAGAGGGAGAGCAGCACGGGTGAGGGACCCCGACTCTGGGACTTGCTGGCGGGGCGGGGACGGGAGTGGGAGGAGGGGGAGGGGTCAGGAGGGGGAGGGGTCAGGATGAACGAAGCTTCCGGCTTGAGCAGGAGACGCACCTTGACGGACCCGGAAGGTCTCTGCAGGGTGGTGGTGGTGAGGATTCAGGTTTTGTGGTTTTTTAGACACGTTAAAAGTTGAGATGCAGGTCAGACACCTAACTGATTCGTGGCTTGAAGGCTCTAGAATTGGGAGGTTCCGGAGAGAAGCAGAGCAGTTTGGCGTAGTCTCACATGCATGGCATGTAAAACCACGGGCCCGGAGATGGGCTGGGACCGCGCTGCTCTGTGAGGTGGCCGCGAGCCGCGGCTAGTTTGACCTGACGTGTGCTGTGTCAGACGTGCGCCAGGTTTCAGAGGCTCCGTCCGTGTGGGAGAAAAGATCTCTGTGATCGTTTACCCGCATTGTGCTCGGAGTGATGGTCGTCTGGATCTGTTGAGTTAAATAAAAAATATTACCGAAATTAATTTTACCCACTTTTCTTTCTGGGTATGGCTGCTGGAAAATGTGAAGTTGCATACTGGTGCCTCACATTTTGCTCTTGGAGGGTGCTAATGGAGGGGTGAGTAAAGGTGGGGCACGGGGGGAAGAGGGGGGCTCCGGGCGGTAGTAATAACTGTGGTCTTTGGGCAGGTGGGCCCCACTAAGGTGTCTCTAGAACTGCTCATGAATCAGAGCAGCTGGGCCTGGCCGCTGTGTAGCGGACGGGCTGGGCTCCGTGCACGGGAGCGGGTCTTGGAGACGAGAAGGTCCGGAGGATCAGGATCCTTGCCTGGAACCGTGGTGGCTTCTGGTTGTGTGTTCAGGGGTCTCAGCAGGACGGATGTGCCCGTGCAGTGCGAGCGCCGCCCTAGCGTGGCCTCTGCCCGTGCCCCCGCTGCCACTTCAACGCCGTCGGTGCAGGAAGGTGACGTCAGTGCAGGAAGGTGACGCTAATGACCCTCAAAGCCTTGGTCTCAGGCCTGTCTTCCGGCTTGCAACCTTCACTTGATGAAATTCCTATACGGATATCTTCCCTTCCTTCCAGTTCTGAGCTCTGTATAGCACCTTAGAAGGCTCCCATAGGCCCAAGAGCGAACTTAGCTACCTCGAGGGGAGGGCTTTGTTGCCATCCGGCTTGGTCATTCGGTTCCTTCAGTCAGCGCACCGCTCCTGCCCCCGTCCCCTCACAGAGACCTGCGCTGGGGGCCGGGCGGAGGCCTTGGCCTTGGCCCCGTTGGTGCGAGGACCTGGCTGGCGCAGCTCCTGGCGGCCGGGTTTGTGTGCCCGTGCTGCCTGGCACAGGGGCGGGCATGGAGGTCCTCCCTTGCCCTTGTTGTGTTCTCTCGTTTCCGAAAACTGTGCATTTCAGGGCAGTGGTTGTAACCGTTTTTCAGCTAGTGTCCTGGAGACCGAACCCCCCGAGTGGGCTTTCTCGGGCCTCCCCTGGGCAGGCAGCCCCCTGCATCCTCCGTTGGCTGTAGTGAGGTCAGCGCCGGTGTCGCCTTCCCTCTGGCACGGGGTTCAGGCCTGTCACCTTCGCAAAACGTCGCTGGGTCTGTGGCATGGTGAACGGCAGTGGCCGAACCGAAAGCTCTGATGAAGAAGGTTACCTCAATGCAGCGTAAAAAGGCTTTGCTTTGACCCTTCAAAACTGTATGACAGCAGGCTGCACGCGGAGGAGGGGCAGTTCCCAGCTCGCCGTGCAGCGGCCCTGGTGCGGACCCGCCGTGGGACCCTGACTCATTTCAGTGTCTTCGTCTGTAAAAGGCAGAGGTGTGGTTTAGCGCGCTGTCTTCGCGCCGTGACAGTGGTGTCCGCACAGAGCAGGAGTTCAGACGTGTTCCGAACGGACAAACGGATGGAGGAATTTGGAGGCGGCTCCCCTGCCCCTCGCCTGAGCCCGTTACGGGTTTCAGGCGCAGTATTGGGTTTTGCCTCTTTGAGAAATGTTTGAGCGACTCTCGATGAGACAATGACCCCGAGCCGGCGGCGTGCTCCCGACGCTGACACCTGCCTGGTCCTCATGGTCACATGCCGCGTACTTTCCAGGAGGCGGAAGTTGCAGAAGCGGAAACACACTTCCGGGGCGCAGTGTTCCCAGGGCTGCGGGGCGCTTGCAGCGACGCATTGCTTCTCACTCTGCGCCGGCGGAGGCCGCCGACAAGCGGGGGCCCGAGGGTTGCTTCCTTCCGGGGGCTCTGAGGAGGGACCGTCCTGTGCCTCTCTTGGCGGCTGGTGTTCCTTGGCCTGTATGCTCCTCGCTGCGGTTTCTGCCTCTGTGTGCACGGGGCCTTCTCCGTGGGCCTCTGTCCACATTTCCCTCATCCTGTACGGACGTCGGTGACTGGGTTCGGGCTGGACAGAGGGAGATTGAATAATGGTGGTAGGAGAGTGGAAGAGAGTTCCTAGCTGGAAGTGACTATGGTACCTAGGACTTTGATTAGCGTGTCCGTGGTCCTGAACCTGGAACACAGGTGGATTCTGGTTTTTCTGCAGAGCAGACGATGACTTTGTGCACGCGCTGGAATCACGTTTTCTTAGCTTGAAAATTCCTTGGGAACCTGCCACCATTGCCCCCAGATGCTTGGTCACGCGCCCTGAGGCTTGGCACTGAGTTTGGTGGTTTCCGATACTAGAATCCAGTTAATTGTCTCTAGGACCTGATGGAACCGTCCGTTCTTCAGGGAGAGGGTCCTCTGCGGAGCAAGTGGTAGGCAGCTCCGCGTACCCATGGGGTCCACGCCCGGAGGAAGGAAGGAAGGAGACGGGGGGGCTGCCTTGCAGGCCCGGCCCAGCCTTGGCCAGTGACACGGGGAGGCACACAGCTAGAAAAGCCCGGCCCAGTTGCCCCGGGACGGACCAGAGACCAACCTGCACCCTGTCTTCGGCTGGAGGCTGTAGACCACCCTGGGGAAAAGGGCAGCTCCCTGTAGCTGAGGCAGCCCCTGAAGAGGCCGGCACCGCACCCCCAGCACCCCCTTCCCTGGGTGCCTGGGGGGGCGCCAGTGTCTGCCACAGCTGGACAGTCGTTTTCTTAGAAAGTTTTTTTATTGATTTGATATTACTTACTGGTTGGCTTTCTGAAGAAATGGGGGGTGAGTCCGTTCCCCTTTCCATGTGACTCCCCTCAGCCACCCCCATTCCTGCCCACTACAGGCACGGTGCGTGTGTGGCGGGTGTGTGAGCAGTTACAGTGTGCCCCCCTCCCCCGGAGTAAACATGCCGATTTCCTTAAACTCTGTGATTTCACACGGTGTCTGTGCTGCCCTGCAGGTTCCCTGGTGTGGTAGAGACTTCCCGGCTTTTCTTTAGCTGTCTAGCTGCGTGTTTTCAGGAAGTTATCAGGGGCATAAAGGTCCTCAGAACAGTTGTTCGTTCTCGAAATTTTGGAACCTATTTCACGTGAATTTAAAAATCTTTTTTTTTAACTTTTTAATGTATTTTTGAGAAACAGAGAGGCAGTGCAGACAGGCGAGGGGCAGAGAGAGGGAGACACAGAGTCAGAAGCAGGCTCCAGGCTCCGAGCTGTCAGCACAGAGCCCGATGCGGGGCTTGAACCCACAAACCGTGAGATCATGACCTGAGCTACCCAGGCACCCCTGAAAATCCTGATTCATTTAGTCCCACCTTCCTTTTTCCCCTCTGTGAATTTGTCCCGCTCTGATGATTAGAAGGACTTCTTGAGGCACCCGTGGTGAAACAGGACTGGGCAGCGCAGACTGACTCCTGGGCCGCCGTTGTGGGCCGCCGCCACCACGGCCTCCCCTTGGGGCCAGAGCGCCTCCGGGGGGGTGTGTCATCAGAAGGTCGCAGTGCCCAGGAGCCTGGCTCTGCAGTCAGCTTAGCTGCTTCCAGGTACCGACTCTTCCTCTTTCTTGATGTTTGGAGAAATTAAGTTTCTGTTCTCCGTTCCGTTCCCGTCCGTCATCCGTTCAAAGAGAATAAAGATGGCGTCCACCTCCTGGGGCGTCGGGATGAAAAGAACGAGCGTGTCGAACGCTTGAGGGGAAAGAGCCGTAGACGTGAGCTGCTTGTGGAGTCGCTGGAAGAAAACCACAGTGTGTCGTAAGCAAGGAAGTACCCCGTTCACCGATTCTAGACCTAGGTTGGTGCCTGAGCGCGAGCCGCCGTCCTCACAGACTGCGCGTGGAAGGAGAGGTTAGCCAGGGAAGGATGTCTGCAGAAAACCTACAGGGAACACCGGGTTCGCTGTGTGATCAGGTCCCGACAGAGGACGACGTCTCTTCCCTGTCCTGTCCCGCTGAGGTCAGGGCGGGCCAGCAGCCTGAGCGACGCTGACCCGCCTGAGGATCTCACCGCTAACACACGGAGCTGTTCTGGGAGAGCCTGCGGCCCAGGTCTGTGTGCGGAACGTGAGAACGCACTGGAGAGGTCCGGGAGGACCCCGGCAGCGATGGAAGATGGCCGTTGCTCCCAGCTTGGGAGGCTCAGCAGTGTAAGGCGGTCCGTTTTCCTCAAGTCGATCGGTCTGTTTAATGCGCCTCCAAGGAAAATCCTGGCAGGGTTTCTCCCCGAATGTGGCGGCCGATCCCAGAATTGTAAGAAAGAGCCAAGGACTGCGCATAGGGTGGACGCTCCCGAGAAGACAGCAGTGCTTCATGGAAGGTTCTAGAAGTTCAGAGCGCGTGGTGTCGGCGTGGGGATGAGCGTGAGGAGCGCCGCAGAGAGCCGCAGACGGCCATGCGGGTCTGTGGGCCTTTGCTGCAGGAGGGGGTTTGGCGCGGGCGGGCCGGGGCCTGTCCCCCCCCCCCCCCCCCCCCCCACGCGCCTGCCTCGCCGACTCTAGATACAGGCCACTTGGAGATGGGTGAAGGACTTGAACGACTTGTTAGATTTTACAAGGTTGACCTGTGGCGACAGAGCCCCCAAATTCTCAGCGGCTGAAACAACGGCTCTTCCTTGGCTGAGTCACGGTTGGCGGCTGGGAGTCCGTGGTGGCGGAGCCGCTGCAGGTGTGCTCACGCTGAGAGCGTGCTGTGCTCTCCCGTCGGGGACACGTTCTTCCTGTGACACCACAAGAGGCCGGGCCTGACGCCACCGTCGCTTTCAGAGCTGTCACAGCCGTCACCGGGCAGCACAGGGGCGCGTCCTCGGCCTGCAGGGAGGTGCCGCCAGGTTGTCTCCCCGGCGACGCTAGGGCCTTGCTGGGTGGAAGGGAGGGGCTGGTTGGGAGCAGCGATGCCGTTTGCCATAACGGGAGAAGGAAGACGAGAACTTCTAGAAGAAAACACAGATGGGCATCTTCCTGACCTTGAGGCAGGGAGAGATGTCTAAGGGCGCGTGTTCTCAAACTTAGAAGTACATCGGGGGTGGCCGGCCGCTCGGTGCATGGAGCACGCAGCCCTTGATCTCGGGGTCGTGCGTTCAAGCCCCACGCTGGGTCTAGAGATTACTTAAGAAAAAAGGTATGTTTGTCACCTGGGGAACTTGGTAACATGCACATTCTGATTCGGCGGGTCTGAGTGACGTCTGACACCTAAAATCCGCTGCCAGTGACTCTCCCGGCTTAGGCCCTGTGCTGTGCTGCTCTTGTAGCAAAGGCCCCAGGCCCTTGGGTGGGGGAGGGGTCCTTCTGTGGGAGCCCCGGCCCTGCCTCTGAGTTGTCGGCCCCCCACCTCTCTCCCAGCCTGGCGCCTTCATGTTGGACGCTCGCTAGCCCGGTAGGAGGCCGGGGAGGCGCTGGCTGTGCCGCAGTGGCCGCGTCCAGCCAGGACGCTTCGTCTTCATGTCTCCCCCAAGGACGTGCGGGCACAGGGGGCACATGCTGTAACCTGATGGGTTGCACAGTGGTGACTCGGGTACAGAGCGAGCCGTAGGAGGTCGGTGATGGAGAGCGAGCTCGGAAGATGGAGATTAATTGGCGTGAGATTATCTCAGGAAGGAATGACCACGTCGAAGACAGGATGACAGCCGAACTTGAGCGCATACGCGTGTAGTTCTGCAGAGCGGGGCCAGCTAGCTCTCGTTCACCCAGAGATGTCCTACGGACGGTTGGAGTCTGAGGCTGAGAGGTCAGGGGAGGAGAACTGATCTGTCGGTAGTGACTGCTGCCTAACCTACCCAGATCTTTGACCTTGTCAGTGTGGGGTTGAAACACGAATGTTCAGGCATCTCCAACGCAACGCCGGGCCAGAATCACTCTTGTTCCTTAGTTAGGTGACACCTGGAAGAAACATCTGGATAAGATTTCTCTGATTTACTATTTCTAGAGATGATAATCCCTTTTTTCCAGAGTTGTCTAATTTTGTATTCACTTGAGTAGAATACTTACAGCTAAGCCCCAAATGAAATATTTCACATGAACGAGAACTTGACCAGAATCTGTAAGAAAAGCATAACCAACTTCATATTTAAAAAAAAATTTTTTTTACATTTATTTATTTTTGAGAGATAGCGTGAACAGGGGAGGGGCATGGAGAGAAAGAGACACAGAATCCAAAGCAGGCTCCAGGTTCTGAGCTAGTGGTCAGCACAGAGCCCGATGCGGGGCTCGAACCCATGAACCGTGAGATCATGACTTGAGCCGAAGTCGGATGCTCAACCGACTGAGCCACCCAGGTGCCCCTCAACTTCATAATGTAAAAAAAATGTTTATTCTTTTGAGAGAGTAAAAGCTGGGGAGGAGCGGAGAGAGGGGGGTGGGCAGAGGATCCAGGGTGGGCTCTGTGCTACAGGGCTTGAACTCAGAAACGGCGAGATCACAACCTGAGCTGAAGTTGGACGCCCGACCGACTGAGCCGCCCTCCCCCCCCCCCCCGACAACTTCATGTTTAACAGAAGTCATTTGAAAGTTGACTTTTATGTTTAGCATTTGGATACTTAGATGCTTTTGTTTATATGCTTTTCTCAGCTGTGCGCCTACCTTCCTGGGGTATATGCGAGTGTGTGTTTCTGCTGCTTTTTGCATTTCTGTACGTTGACCTTTGTAATAATATTTATGATTTGAATGGGTCAGTGACATTTTAAAGAGTTTTGACCCGAAGAGAGCCCTACACATTATCATTCCAGTCTGGTTTATTTTTTTTTTTTTGTTAATGTATTTTATTTATTTTTGAGAGACAGAGAGAGACAGCGAGAGCAGGGGAGGGTCAGAGAGAAAGGGAGACCCAGAATCTGAAGCAGGCTCCAGGCTCTGAGCTGTCAGCACAGAGCGCAATGCAGGGCTTGAACCCACAAACTGAGATCATGACCTGAGCCGAAGCCGGACGCTTAACCGACGGAGCCACCCAGGCGCCCTGCAGTCTGTTTTTTGAGAAGGATTTTAATTAGTGTAAATTCTAATCCAAACTCTATCACCTTTGCATCCTACTTTGCAGGGTATTTTATTTTACCTTTTGAAACCGCATTATTACCATTTTGTTGTTAAGGAATCCACTTTTGTGACTGTCCTGAAGCCCAGGCCGGGCGACCAGTGGTGAATCCTGGAGGCAGCTACCCCCCAGTCTGGACTGTGCGCCCAGAGGCGCCGTCCGCTCGACCTCGCTTCACGAGGCGGATAGCGGCCCCACACCACAGGCGGGTCGGGACCCCACAGGCTGCTGGGTTGTTAAACGTGTTTTCCAGACTGTTGCATTGTTAATATTGCGTGGTCCTTAAAGTAATTATATTTTGGGTCTTGAGAAATGTTGTCGATGGAGGGAGCATTCTATAGATAAACACTCCTATTAACGCCCCTGTACTTGGCCTCTAAGGGCGCTGGGGCTTCTCAGCATGTTTCCCAGATTCAGGGAGCCTCAGGGTACACTTAGACTCAGAAGCATTTCTTTTCTTTCTTTTTCTTTTTTTAAGTTTATTTATTGTGAGAGAAAGAGCGAGCGTGCGCGCAAGGGAAGGGGAGGAGCAGGGCCCAGAGAGGGAGAGAGAGAGGGAGGGAGAGAGAGAATCCCAAGCAGGTTCCAGCTCTCAGCGCAGAGCCCCGTGCTGGGCTCCATCTCCAGCACCGTGAGCTCGTGACCTGAGCTGAAATCAAGGGCCGGACACGTGACCGCCCAGGCCACGTGGGGCCCCCAGGCCGGTAGCATTTCTGAATGTTCTAGCAGCTGTGCCTGGCCCCGGCGGACGTTTGTTAAGGGCACGCACGTCTCCGCTCTCCCGCCCCTCCGCTGGCCCCTGCAGGATGCCCTCCGAGTGCCACGCACTGCCCTCTCGTGCTGGAGGGCCACCGGCCTGGCCTCTCTGGTGTGGCTCTGCCATCAGCATCCTGTTGTCAGGTTCCTGTCCTTTGATCCACCAAAGAGCAGCTTGGTGGTTTTGTCAGTGGGAATGAACCCGGGAGCAGTTCAGTGGCTGGAAGGCACCTCCTGGACCCTGAGGGGCCGGCCCGGCTTGCTGGGCCTGTAGTAGGCGCCGGCAGCATTGATGCAGGCATCTGCCCGTCCCTCTAAGTGCGCGGGGGTCCCAGGGGAGGATTGAGGCGTGCCCAGGGGCACGGGGGGACGTCCGCAAGCTTCTGATAACCATGTGAAAACTGATTGATTTACTATCTAGGAGTATAATTTATGCAGATTATTTGAAGGAAGATAAAGGAGAAAGAAATCCTTAATGATCTTATTCCTAAATGGTATCTTTCATTTATCTTTCATTTCACTTGTCAACTCTAGGAAGTCTAGGCTCTAAGGACCCTAAGATGATCTGTGTCTTGGCTGTTAGGGACAATGTTAATTCTTTCTGGGTAGAAGGTCCTTTTCTCCCCCAAGTGTGTTCTGAGGAGCACAAACGCGGTCTGTAATGAAATACGTGTGGGAAATGCTCTGTGCCTGGTTTGCTTTCTGGAGGCTCCAGATGCACGGTACCAGATTAAAAGTTTTTATTTTAATTTTTTAAAATGTTTTTATTTATTTTTGAAAGACAGAGACAGCATGAGCAGGGGAGGGTCAGAGAGAGAGGGAGATACAGAATCTGAAGCAGGCTTCAGGCTCTGAGCTCTCAGCACAGAGCCCGATGCAGGGCTCGAACCCACAAACTGTGAAATCATGACCTGAGCCGAATCCGGACGCTTAACCGACTGAGCCACCCAGGCGCCCCATAAGTTTTAAGATGTTCTAAAATAAACAAGCCTACTTTTGTCTCGCTTCTAGTACTTCCCTGATTTATGCAAAAGGAAGAATGTCTCCAGCAAAAATACTAAATTTTTGTCTCATCTAGAATACACTTTGGGGAAACTGTAGAGGAGGGTTAGATTTTAAATGATGATCTTGTCCATTTAAATAGCTTCCTAGGGGCTGTAACTGTATCGTTATCCTAAGAGTCGCAGCTAGAGACTCGATTTCATCCTTGAAACATAACTAGTTAACGGGTGAAAAATGCACATACTTGGAACCTATTCTGAGTTCTCAGCTGTGTATCTTTTTGCAAAATCAAATAGAGAATTCCATTCTGATCCTTCAGAATTTCTAACGAGTAGGACATGAATCAGATAATCCACACAGATGTTTTATACTGAATTAGGTGTCTTTTATTGACAGATACCAAAATCTTACCACAGTGTGGCTTGTTACTTAATTTCAACTTGGAGAGCTGTAACATGTATTACTTAACTTACAGCTTTATATAGTAACTTAAAGAAGTTGACCTGCTGTCTTACCAGGGGGCTGCCGAGTTTCAGGCCACAGTCCCTGCACCTTTCAAAACTCTGAAGACAGAGGGCTCACTTAGTTTTGAGGCCAGTAGTTGAAAGCTGTGAGATTTTCACACGCGACACTTGGCAAACAAAGATGTCACTTCGACGCGCACTTGAATACGCTGTGATGGAGTGTTGCATTTGATCAGATGTCTCATCCTTGATTAAGTGGCTTTCCTCATGTTCGAGCCTTCTGCGTTTTCAAAATTATAAAACTCTGCTTGTTTACATTTTTTGTTTCTAAATAAACTTGCTTAGTGGTTTTGAAATTTTTCTTAAGAGTGAAGGTCAGGTAAGTTTCTCCTTCTAGAAGTTTTCGCGTCTCTAAGATTTAGGTCCGTCACTTTCCAGCAACTTTTCTAAAAGCGTTGAGGGTTTCCTAACGAGGAGCTTTGTTCTGCTGCTCGGCTGCCGTCGGGCGGCTGCCTTGCCGTCCGCGGGAGGACTGTCCCGTCCGGGAGTCTGTGCACGCGTTGACCGCCTCCCCCGACCCACTTGGCATTCTGTCACCTGCCTGAGGTGACGTTTTCCCCTTCTAGGGAAAAATGGCATTTCCGTAAGTCTTCACCGTGGACTTTTTTGAAGGCATAAAACCTGCCATTGTGTAGCACTGCTCACGGATTCTGATGTCTGATAGACCCAGGTGAGTTCCAGACCCCTCGCCCGTTACTGTCACGTGATGGCCCGCAAACAGATTTCAGTCGGGGAAGGTCAGCCCCACTTTTCAATCCAGAAGTGTGAGCATTTGAGTGGGACCCTCAAATAGCTGCCAAGGGGAAAAGTTAGAAAGAAAACAGCGTTACTTGGCACAAGCAGCTTATGTCCCTCTGCTTAGGCCCGTTAAGACTCAGAACTCAGAGGCTGCTCTGGACTTTGAGGTCGGGTCAGCGTTTGACAGGAGCGCGCCAGCCGGGGGGACCTGATCCAGGTTGGCCCAAAGACTCTGCCCTTTTATTTAGTCTCACTACGCACGTGATCTTCCCATTTGTTTTTGCTTTAGTGGAAGTCTGTCCGGTACTTCCGATTCTCTGTAGAATGAGCGCCTTCACCTGCTGTTCTCATGCTCTAGTTAGTTCTCTCCTTTTCTTATCTTTTTTTTCTTAATGTTTATTTTTTGAGAGAGTGAGCGAGTGTGGGAAGGACAGGGAGAGAGGGAGAGACGCAGAATGCAAAGCAGGCTCCAGGCTCTGGGCTGTCAGCCCAGTGCCCGGCGTGGAGCTTGAGCTCACAAACTGTGACCTGAGCCGAAGTTGGATGCTTAACCGACTGAGCCACCCAGGTGCCCCAGCCTTTTCTTACCTTTTCAACACGGAGATTGATGTGGAAATGTTGGGGGTTCAGAGTTGATGGCCAAGAAAGAATTCTTGAGACGTCTTCCTTGCGAGTGGGTGGTCTTACTAGAGCACGGACAGGACCCCTGGGCAGAAAGCGCTGTGCTGGGTTTGGGGTGGAGGGCAGGGGACTGATGACCTACTTTCAAGTTGGGGGAGACAATGTGAGTCTCTAAGGAATTTGGAAGCAAGGTCTCCAGGACCTTGAGGGGGCTAGCTGCTGTTAAGAAAACATCATTTATTACTTTCTAGGAAAACCTTTGTCATGAGACCCTCAGATTGTATCGGTGCGCCGTAGGCTTGGAGGATGCTTGCTAACCTGTATTTGGGGGGTAGAGATACAGGGAGTTTCCGAGGAACTTGTGTATGTTCAAGTAGACTTAGGGGCCCTGGAGGCTGGGGTAGCATTAAGCTGAGATTGCCGTTTGCCGTCGGCCAAGTGTCGGCAGCACCGAGGGGTCTGAGCCCCTCAAGGAGGCCACGCTGCCGGCCCCCAGGACCTGCCCGCAGGCTGGAGGCCGGACGGAAGTTTGTTGTCTTCTGCCTTCGTTTCCCACACCAGAGATCAGCCGGGTCTGTTACTCATCTGCTAGTTCCCATTTCTGTCCAGTAATAGTCTTGTCTGTAAGAACGATCCCATCCTCATGAAAATAATTCGTTTTAATTGTCACTAGAGAATATAGGCTCATCAGGTCATTTCTGATAACCTGTCTGGTAAAAATGGAATTTAATCTTTATGCGGTTCTTATTTGCATAGAAAGCACTCTTGTCCCATGCTAGTTTTATGGATTATATTATCTTAAAAAGAAACCTTGTACATTTCTTAGGACTTGACACCTTTCTAGATGCGGAAGAGGCTGCAGATCTGATTGTCCATATATCTATGATACTTTAAAAAAAAATTTTAAGGTTTGTTTATTTTTGATAGGGAGAGACAGAGTACGAGCAGGGGAGGAGCAGAGAGAGAGGGGGAGATACAGAATTCAAAGCAGGCTCCAGGCTCTGAGCTGTCAGCACAGAGCCTCATGTGGGGCTCGAACCCATGAACTGGGAGATTATGACCTGAGCTGAAGTCAGACGCTTAACTGACTGAGCCACCCAGGTGCCCTCTGTGATACTTTTTCAGGTACAGAAGCTAAATGGTTTTTATGTGATCAGCTTTTAGCCTGTCATTTCTTCACGTGTCAGAGTTCCAGCCGAGGCTGTAGATTTTCTATGCATTTTCTTTTCTTGCCGTAGATTCGCTCTGGAGGCATGCCGCCTACAAAAGGAAATGCGCGGTATCTTGTGTTCCAAATCGATGCACTGAGATCAGAAAGTAACAGGCAGGGATTACGAACATACATATAACTACCTCGTCATATGTGTGCGCGCTCCGATCTGCCAGGTGAGAAGTCGGGGTCGTGGTGAAAAACAGCGGAGCGGGATCTGAAAGCCAGGGTCTTGGTAGTTTAAACATCTCCTTTCTTTGTTCTGTTTTCTTTTGTTTATAATTTTTATATCCTTTCCCCTTGCCCTCCAGTGGCCTGTGTGTGTGTGTGTGTGTGTGTGTGTGTGAAAATTGTATTGACACCCAAATTGAGCAGTTAGAAAAAGACAGTTCTGGGCAACCTGGACCCTTGAATACTGAGCACTTTGTCAGATTTACTGTGCGGTTCAGAGCAAGGAGGCCTCGTTAAAGCTGTGTAGTTAGCACGAAGGCCTCAGTTGTAAAGCATTGGACAGGCTCAAAGGAAAGGCGGGAACAGCGGGTTCCCTGGGCCCAGGTGCGGGTTGAGAACCCAGGGATGGAGACCAAAGCCCACTAACCCAGGAGGTAAACAGGGTGGAGCTGGAAGTCCTTGATCTCGTGTCACTAACTGTGTGCGGTACTGGGCACACAGGAAGTCCCTGGGACGCGTGTGGCTGGCGCAGGAGGGAGCTGGGGCTCCTAGCTTAGAGTCACTTCCTGCCGGGGGGGCCAAGAACTTGACTGGAGCTCCGTGCCACCCCCCCCCCCCCCCCCCCCCCCCCCCCCCCCCGCAGGCTGGTATGATGAATATCGTCGGATTTCCCCCATTTAGATTTGGAAATTGTTTCTTCTGATGCAGTTTAGCTCACCTGCCGAGGCCTAAGCATTGTGGTCATTAGAACGGGGACTGTCACACGCAGGGTGCGAAGACCTTGCAGCCTTGCTGGTGACGGCGGCCACACGCAGGAAGCAGTCGGAGGAGAGTATGGCTGCGTGTCATTGGAAGGCAGAGCGGGGCAGTGAGTGCCCCGAGTGTCCCAGGAAGAGAGCCGTGTGGCCGTAAGTAGTGGGGGACGGCGTCCTAGAGGAGAGGGGGCAGGAATCGGCTCCGTTGCCCTGTGGGTGTTTGTGTGGCAGCAGTGTGCGTGCCTCCTGGAGCCCCCCTGCGCCTGTCAGTCTCTTTGTGGGGTTACCTTTTCTTTAGCGGTGTTGGCGTTCCTCTGCCTCGGATACGCCGCCTCCCCTTACAGAGGTGGTGTCAGTGGGGTTGGACTCAGAGTTATTTCCTCCCACATCTTGCCCCTTGAAGCAGTCCTCAGGGCTCTTGACATCTGTCGCTGGCCGTCCCTCTCCCCCCTGGCACTTGAGAGGCGCCTCCCTCCCAACCCCCGTTACCGATGAGATGTGGGGCTCGCCCCGGGGGGGGGGGAGTTTCCAGCGTGCCTGGACGGGCCTTGGCGCAGGCCGTCTTCCTCCTGGCTCCTGGGCTCGTGGGGTTCAGGGTCGGCGGCCACGCCTCCTCTTCGGCCCCGGGGGAGCTGTGCTGTGCTTACGCGGGGTGTCCCGGCCGGCGCAGGTGGCCGCATAGCGGGAGCAGGACCTGAAGCTTCGTGTTAGGCTCCTGGATTTGGGGGTTGGTTGTATCTACAGCGTAATCCATCCTATTCTAAGTAACCTTTCTTCCCGAATCTGGAGCCTCGGCCCCCTTCCGGGTTATTCTGTTTCCTTCTGGCTTCGGCCGAGAGCCTCGTGGTGCCTGCTGCTCTCGTACGGTGCGGCGCTGTCCTCGAGCCTCCGTGAACGCCGTTCCCTTGCGGCGGCATTCGACCTGCGGAAGCTTGAGGCCTGCCGGACACCAAGGCGGAGGTGTTCCGCTTTCCTTCCCAGCCCCGCTGGGCCTCGCGTCCCCCTCCTCTGGGGACGAGGAGGACTGTCTCCGACGACCCGCAGGTTCCTGGGGAGGGTGCGTGGGTTCTGTGGAAAGGAGCCGGTGACTCTGCGTGTCGTCCAGTACAACTCATTTGCTGGCGAGAATCAAGCCAGTATGGTTTAGTAGACCCGACGCAGTGACAGAAATGTCCCATGTTTGCCCAGTAGCCACCAGCTGCTAGTCACCTGTGGCTGTTGGGCTCCTGGAACGTGGCTAGGGTTGTCGTTGAGAGCACGCACGTGCACGCACAAGGAGGGGCGAGGGGAGGGGGGAGAGACGATCTCCGCACAGAGCCTGACACAGGTCTCGATCTCACGACCATGAGATCATGACCTGAGCCGAACGAAATGAAGACTTGGATGCTTAACCAACTGAATTTAAATTAAAACATAAATAGCCACATGTGACTGGCGGCTGCCATATTGGACCGTAGCACAGCACTGGGAAGATGTAATGTGAGGTGAAAATGCAGAATACAGGAGTCCGTCTATATTATTATGTAACATGTTGAAATCGTAAAACGTTTTAAGTTCTTTGCAAAGGGAAAAAACACCGATGATAACCACACGAAAATACTACCAGTGAATTGTACTGGGTGGAGAAGCTGTGTGTGGGCGTCCTCTTTTCATAGTTCGTAAAATACTTTAACAAACTTTTATAACGAGAGTGGCTTTCGAAAGCATGATCCACTTGAGCAGAAAAGCCGAAGTTTCAGAGAGTAAGAGTGAGTCTCTGGGTTGAACAGATTTCCCTCCAAAAGACCTGCACGTGCCACTGTGCCTTGGGAAGCCCGAGTCACAGCCGATGACCGCTGCTCTTCGTGACTGGTGGTGCTGTGACGTGAGCCGATTGAGAACATTGCACAGATGCTAGGGACGTGCCGGGGCGGAGGTGGGGCTCAAAAAAGAATTTTTAAAAAAATATTTATTTATTTTTGAGAGAGGAGAGAGAGTGCAAGCAGGGGGAGGGGCAGAGAGAGCGAGGGAGACACAGAAGCAGAAGCAGACTCCAGGCTCCGAGCTGTCAGCACAGAGCCCGACACGGGGCTCAAACCCACAAACGATGAGATCACGACTTGAGCCGAAGTCGGAGGCTCAACCCACTGAGCCACCCAAGCGCCCCAGAGTTGATGCTTTTGAAATAATTTTTGTGTTTTCAGCAAATCTAAAAATATATGCACTATGATACCAAAAAAAGAAGAGAAACACTTTATATTTTATTTACTTCGTTAAATATATGTTTTTAACGTTTACTATTTATTTTTGAGAGAGAGTGTGTGTACTTAAACGGGGGAGGGGCAGAGAAAGAGAGAGAGAGAGAGAGAGACAGAGTCAGAAGCAGGCTCCGAGCTGTCAGCACAGACCCCGACTTGGGGCTCAAATTAACCAACTGTGAGATCGTGACCTGAACAGACGCTTTACCAACTGAGCCACCACCCAGGTGCCCTGGAAACAGTTTGATATTTAAATTCAGCTGGTGGCTTGTCTGCTCTGCTTGAGGTCTAAAGAAACTAAACTGTAGAGTGTCTCTTTTTTTTTAATGCTGATTTCTTTCTGAGAGAGAGAGCCGGAGCTAGCTAGCGAGCATAAGTGGGGGAGGGACAGAGAGAGGGAGACCAGAATCTGAAGCAGGCTTCAGGCTCTGAGCCCTCAGCACCAAACCCGACGTGGGGGTTACGCGGGGCTCGAACCTACCGGGAGATCATGACCTGAGCTGAAGTTGGAGGACAACTGACTGAGCCCCCGGCGCCCCCGGGTGTCTGTTTCTCAGAGCTCCTGGGAGAGGTGCTCCCGCACCTGGAGAGCGCTGGAGGCACATGACTGGGCTGTGATTTGAATTACTCCTAGGAACTTGTGTGGTGTCACAGAAAGGGTACAGAAGACAGCGCTCTATTTCTCGGAGCGTCGTTACGTGAGAGATTTCAAAGTGACCGTTCATCCACCACAGAACACCCCTGGTTAGTAAATTACCCGTTTGAGGTTCGTGGCCTTCCCATGTCTTAATTATTTGTTGAGAAAGTGTTTATTTATGTAATCACTTAAGTACTAGATCCACTTTCCTTTTTTCTTAGTGGACAAATCATTTGGGACTAATTATGGGACTGAAAACACTGACTAGATGGTGAAAGAATGAAATGCTTTCATTTTTAAAACCCAGCCTGTTACTCTAGTCTCAGGTCTCATCATAACGTCACGGGCCCAGGGTCCTGGCCGCCGGGGATGCCACCGGGGCAGGTGGGGCTTGACGGAGGCCCCCCCCCCCCCCCAAGTCCAGCACGTTCCCTTCTGGGCCCAGGCTGATGTCAGGCCTGGAGGCTTTGATCCCCAAGCCTGCACAGAGTGGTCCTAGTCTTTGAGGGAAGATTTTCAGTCACCACTTGGGCCGTTTTTAACCCTTCAGACTCTGAAAGAGCTAGAAATGGTGCCTCAGGCAGCTCCTGTGGGCTCCTGTGGGTGGGTCCTGGTGGGGCTGGTGGGGCGGCTCTGCGGGTGTGCTCGCCTCCAAACAAGTAGAAAAGCGGACCGCGGGGTTGGGGGGGCTGTTGTGCTCCTGGGGATCTGGGGTCGCCTGCGCACTCTGTCCCTCTGGGTTCTTTGAGTTTGTGGCAGAGAACTAAACTGGTTAACGAGAGGGAGGGCTTCGATGTGACTAGAAACTAGTTTCTTACAAGTGAAGGAGATTTCAGAGTTTGTTGGTTTAAGGATAGTAAGGAAACTGAGTATTTTTTTGTCCTCAAAGCATAATATATTTTACACACAAGTACTATTCTTCGCATAATCCAATCAGTGAAGGAACCTGTGACATGGAGCGAGTGTAAACAGTTCAGGGGGTGGTTGGTAACCATGCCCGCCATCCGCATGACCGTCCAGGGCCCGCCAAGGCCACAGCGCACATAGATGGTGGTCCCCTTTGCTCAGTGCAGCAGCCCCGAGGGGGCGTGAGCTGCAGGGGAGGGGGGGTTATTACTGTTTTACAGGTGAGAACATACAGCCCCCAGGAAGTTACAGGCACAGAACCACCAGCTGCTAGGTGGCCGAGGTGGGAGTGACTCCAGAAAGCCCGATGTGACGACCACTGGGCCGGGTGCCCGCCGCCCTTCCACGCCGCCTTCCAGAGCGAAAGGGGAGGGGCGCCGGGGGGGGGGTCACGATCCCAGCTGCGCTGAGCAGGGCTCTGCTTGGGGGTTCTCTCTCTCTTTCCCTCTCTTTCTCCTAGTGCCCCCTGTCTCCCCCCTTTGCCCCCCTTTCCCTCTCCACCTGCCCCCTTCTGCTTCCCTCAGCCATCCCCCCTCCTCCTCTCCTGCCCACCTCCCCCATTCGCACTCTCTCTCTAAAAAGTGCAAATTAAAGAAAACCCTTAAAACCTTAAAGACATAAGTCGTGGAGACTTCAGATTACTTGCAGCTATGTATGTTTTTTGAATCCTTAGTGGAAACCATTTAAAATCTGATGTAAAAAAGACAAGGTATTCTAAAGTAAGTGTCTCACCGTGAGGCCGTACAGACGCTGCCGCGGGCGGCCGGTGGTTTGGTCGTGGGGGCGGGAGCTCGGATGGCCCAGGTCCTTTCTTCCCCGGGCGCCTCTGGAGAGTCACATGTTGGCCAATGAACTGAAGCAAAACAAAAAGCTTTTGAGTGTATACAGTGATGCTCTTTCTTCAAAACTCTTGCGGGGATTTTAGTTAAAGTGAAGGAGCTTTAACTTCATACGAAATTTCACATTGGAAGGGGTAGAAAGATGAATAGATAGTTTGAAATTTGGCTGTCTGCCAGCTGAGTTCTTGACCTTGCTGGGCGGAGGCTCATGGCTTTTGCCTCTGCTTGTCACACCCCTCCCATCAGTGTTTTTTTTTCTATTTTTTAAAATGTTTTATTTTATTTTTGAGAGACAGAGCACGAGCAGGGGAGGGGCAGAGAGAGGGAGACACGGACTCTGTAGACAGGCTTCAGGCTCTGAGCTGTCAGCACAGAGCCCGATGCAGGGCTCGAACCCATGGATGGTGAGATCATGACCTGAGCCGAAGTCAGACGCTCAACCCACTGAGCCGCCCAGGTGCGCCACCCCATCGTTTTGACTGTGTGGTAGATCGCACCCGAAGTGGGTTTTCATTAAACAAAAATCACAAGCCAACGTACCCAGGACGCTCCTTTCGGTTCAGAACTGGAAGTAGACTCTTGTGGGGCCCAGGGTTCGCCCCTGCATCAAAGGCTGCTGCTTCGGAGAGGAAGCGCAGTTACTGCCCGACGTTCAGGGCCTGGGCCGTCTGCTGACAGTTCGCGGTTCCGGATGAGGAGGACGGACACTTGCTCCAGGAACGCCGCGGCCTGCTGTCGTGGTGCAGGACGGACCGCCACGGAGCCCTCACTGTCAGGCTGCGTCAGGGGCACCGCACAGACCGCTGCCAGCTCGCCTGAGGGGCCACACCACCAGCCTGAGCCCTTCGCCCGAGGAGCTCTGCAGTCCAGACTACGGAGAGTGAAAACCGAAAGCTTGTGATCGCTAGTGAGTCTAGGGATGTGGCCCATTATTTATAAATTATATGGGGGCGCCTGGGTGGCTCTGTCAGATAAGTGTCCAATGCTTGATTTCGGCTCAGGTCATGATCTCAGGGTTCCTGGGATCAAGCCCAGGGTTGGGCTCTGCACTGACCGTGCGAAGCCTGGTTGGGATTCTCTCTTTCCCTCTCTCTGCACCCCTCCCCCACTCGTGCTCTCTTTCTCACTCAAATAAATGTTAAAAAATAAATAAAAGGTATATTGAGTCAGCCATTGAACACAATGGAGGAAGAGTTCTACTAGTGGTGAAAATGCGAGGGAAGGTTTTAACCAGCTCTGGTGAGATCTTGGGGGTTCAGCGTGCTCTGCTTCATTTTGCATTTGTATGCCAGTTTTTTTCTCACCCATTTCTTGAATCCTTGCACTTGGCTAAAGAAGTGTGAAATCTCTTAATAACAGAGAGAATCCTAGGGTTGGTTTGAAACCATGTTTTAAAATGCACATAATAGGGGCGCCTGGATGGCTCAGTGGGTTAAACATCCAACTTCGGCTCAGGTCACCATCTCACAGTTCGTGAGTTCGAGCTCCGAGTCAGACTCCGTGCTGACAGCTCGGAGCCTGGAGCCGGCTTCGGTGTGTGTCTCTCTCTCTGCCCCTCCCTGGCTCACATTGTCTCCCTCCCAAAAATAAACATTAAAAACAAATCTTAAAGTGTCCTTAATAACAACTAAAACAGCATTTCCCTCTGTCCTCAGGGTGAATAAAGTCTGTCATGGCACAAGTTTTTAAGACCTTAGTGCATTTAAATAATGAAGAAAAGCCTTATACTAAGTTGTTCAGTGTGGAACTGGTATTTTAAAGGTTCTGTCGCCAACTCAAGTGCGTCGATGCTGTGAGCGGCCTTCTTCGGGCACCCCTGCGCTCTCTGGGTCTGCGTTGCAGGGTCAGCCTTTTTGCGTCTGTGTCCATGTGGCATATTCGTCTGTGCTTTTCCTTTCCTGTAACGTCTTGGGTTTGGCGTCAGGATAACGCTGGCCTCATGACGTGATTTGGGAAGTGTTCTCTTTAATTTTTTGGAAGAGTTTGAATAGTCATGGCATCATGCTTTCCTTCAATATTTGGTGAGATTCAACTTTGAAGCCTTCTGGGCTGGGAGATTCTTTTGTGGGAGTTGTGTTTTTTTTTTTGTTTGTTTTTTTTTTTTTTTGAGAGAGACAGACAGAGAGAGACAGCGCAAGCAGGGGAGGGTCAGAGAGAGGGAGACACAGAATCTGAAGACAGGCTCCAGGCTCTGAGCTGTCAGCACAGAGTCCAAGGCAGGGCTCAAACCCACAGACTATGAGATCATGACCTGAGCCGAAGTCAGACGCCCAACCGACCGAGCCACCTGAGACGCCCGTATTCACCCATTTTGAAACTCTGTTGCTAAGTATATAATAAATAGGACTGTTACATTCTCTTGATAAATTGACCGCTTTATCATTGTGAAATGATCTTTGTCTCTGTTAATACTCTTTGCTCTGAAATCTGTCCTGTGAACGTAGAGGCTCAACCTTGCTTTATACTGGTATTGGCATGACGTATCTTTTTCCGCCTCTTTAACCTATTTGTGTCTTTATTTTTAATGTGGATATTTTTATAAGCAGCATATATTTGGGTCTTGCAGTTTTAAAGTCCAATTTGATCATCTCTGCCTTTTATTATTATTATTTTTTTTTAGCGCTTATTTATTTTGAGAGAAAGCACATGTGATAGCAGGGGAGGTGCTGAGAGAGAGAGAGAGAGGGAGAGAGAATCCTAAGCGGGCTCTGAGCGGTTAGGCCGTCACGGGGCTCTGTCTTAGGAACCGTGAGATCAGGCCTGAGCGGAAATCAAGGCAGACACTCAACTGACTGAGCCCCCCCTCACCCACCTCTGCTAGACCATGGGAATTTATCATCATTAGTGCCCACCTTCTCCCAGTCTGTCCAGGTGGGATTCTACCGTTTCATGTAGCACAACCGGAGTGAGGAATCGTAGCACATTTTCCCGCCCTCTTACCGCTCTGTGGGGTCCTGGCTTTTGCTTATACATAAGTTGTAAACCTCACAATAAATAGTATTTTTGTTTCAATCATTGAAGTATCTTTTAAAGATACTTAAATAACGAGAAGAATGTTTCCGGAGCTCTTCGTTTCTTTGAGTGGGTCCACGTTTTGTTTTCGTGTCCTTTTCCGTCGGCCCCCTGGACTGTCTTTATCGTTTCTGATGCCTCTGCTGCCTTTGCATGTCTGGAAAAGTCTTTGTTTTTTATTTGTTTTGGAAGATATTTTTTTGATGAGTACAGAATTCTAAGTTGATGGCTTTTCCTTTCAGGCTTCTCAAGTCGTTCTGCCCCCTTCTCACTCGCGTGTTCGCAGCAAGAAGCCCGGTGTCCTCACTGTCTTTGCTGTGTCACGCCTGATGTCTGTGTCTGCTCTGAGGCTTTCTCTCTCTGTTGCTGGTTGAAGGGTTTCATTGCCACGTGTCTTGGTGCCGTTTTCTTATGTTTCTTGTGCTTAGAGTTCAGGGAACTTGGATCTCTGGGTTTAGCTGTCATCAGCTTTGGAAGAATGTTGGCCATTATTCCAATGTCTTTGTTGCCTTCTCTTTCTTCTCCAATTACGTGCATGTTAGATTTCTTAAAATTGTCACATGGCTTGCTGACGCTGTGTTAGTTTGTTCCTTTCTCTCTGTGTTTCATTTCGTGCAGTTTCTTTTGCAGTTTAAGACTCTGTAATTGGGGATACCTGGGTGGCTCATCCAGTTGAGCATCCAACTCTTGATCTTCGGCTCAGGTCTTGATCTCATGGTTCATGGCACTGACAGTGCAGAGTCTGCTTGAGATTCTCTCTCTGTTTCACTCAGCCTCTCCCCCCATAAATAAACAAACATTTAAGAAAAACCTAACTCCTTATTTTTCCTTCTGAAGTGGCTGGTCTGCCATCAGCCCCAGGTTGTGTGACAGTGTCATCTCAGCCACTGTCGTTTCCACCTGTAGACGGTCGACTCTGTGTCTTCTGTCCTCTGCGCATGCCCTGCGTGGCGTTTTGTCACAGTAACTGCTTCAAGGTCCTTTTCTGCTAATTCCAACTTTTGTGTGAATTCTGAGTTGGTTTCAATTGTTCTCTTCATTTCTACTTCCTTTGTGTCTGTTTCTTTGCATGTCTGCTAATTTTTTAATTAGATGCCAGCCATTGTAAATGCTGCTTTCTTTTTTTAACTTTTTAAAATGTTTATTTTTGAGAGAGAGAGAGAGAGAGGAGCGGAGGGGGAGACAGAGTGTCAGAAGCAGGCTCCGCAGTGTTAGCTCAGAGTCCCATACAGGGCTTGAACCCACGAACCGTGGGATCATGACCTGAGCCGAAGGCAGATGCTAACTGACTGAGCCACCCAGGTGCCCATGAATTTTACTTTCTTAGGTGCTGGATATTTTTTGTGTTCCTGTACATTTCTTGAGGTTTGCTCTGGGGCTGTAGTGAAATTAGGTGGAAATTGTATGGTCCTTTCAGGGCTGGCTTTTAGGATGTGGCAGGCAGGCGCTGTCCCATCTAGGGCCAGTTGCTTCCCCCGCTGAGTCAGGCGCTTCCTGAGTGTCCCGCGCCCCTGAATTAGGAGGTTTTCCCAGCTGGCTAGTGGGGAGCAGGCACCCTCCCTCGCAGTGCTGAGTACCAGGCGCTGTTCCTCCTGTTCTTTGTGATGGTCCCGTCCTGTGCCGGCCCTTCCTCCGGCGCCGGGCCACCCCCTGCCAGGCTCGGACGCCCTGTGAGCCCTTGCCTTCCGTCCTTCAGTTCTGCTGTCTGCTGCCTTCAGCCGTTGCTTCCAGTCCTCTCTCTGTCTTGGTTGATCCTCATTGAATGAGCGCCAACTTGTCACCTTGCTTCAGATGCTGTCCCCTGACTTCCCTGCATCGTTTAACTGGTGATCTGTCGGGCATCCTGGTGCCAAACGTATTAGAGACCTTACGGAAAATGTTTTAATTTTGAGAGTCAGCTAGACAATTTCAGCAGGTAAAAATTAGAGAAATGTTTGCTTTAATTTATCTTCTGTAAATCAGAAAAGACAGTTTTGTAGAGAAAATTTTTGAAAGCAGAATATACATTAATGACAAATAACTTAGTCCTGTGGTAGACTTAAACCTTTTCCTTTATATTAATTTTTTAAATGTTTGTTTATTTTTGAAAGCGAGGGACAGGAAGGGGGTAGAGAGAGGGAGACACAGAATTGGAAGCAGGCTCTAGGCTCTGTACCGTCAGCACAGAGCCTGATGCAGAGCTTGAACCCACGAACCACGGGATCATGACCTGAGCTGAAGTCGAGCTCTTAACCAACTGAGCCACTCAGGGGCCCTTCTTATATTTAATGAATGTAAAACTCACAGTGTAGTTTTTCACGACGTGCAAGAAATGGGGTCTTAAATCTATGGGGAAGTCTTTCTGACTTGATGGTTTTACTCACCTCAAAAATAGTTCTTTAAAATTCACTCTTGGTAGCCCTCTTACTGTCCGCTAGCATTCACACAGAAGCTGAGCCCAGGGGAGGGACCTGCCGTGGTGTGCATATTCGTTTTCTGGGGACGTCAGTTCGTCAGAACTCTAACCTGCGGGACACTGTGATTTAGTAAGGCCGTTGTTAGAATGGCCTCTCATATCCGAAGTCGGGTAACTCGGGGGAAATATCGGAAGTCGGGTAACTCGGGGGAAATATCCGAAGTCGGGTAACTCGGGGGAAATATCGGAAGTCGGGTAACTCGGGGGAAATATGGGAAGTCGGGTAACTCCGGGGAAATACCGGAAGTCGGGTAACTCGGGGTAATATCGGAAGTCGGGTAACTCCGGGGAAATATCGGAAGTCGGGTAACTCGGGGAAATATCGCAAGTCGGGTAACTCCGGGGAAATATGGGAAGTCGGGTAACTTGGGGAAATATCGCAAGTCGGGTAACTCGGGGAAATATCGGAAGTCGGGTAACTCTGGGGAAATATCGGAAGTCTGGTAACTCGGGGAAATATCGGAAGTCGGGTAACTTCGGGGGGAAAAGCTATTGAGGGCGTAGCATCTGTCACACAAGCAAGCAGCCCATCAGTCGGGGTGTGGAAGTTACACTAAGTAGAACCGTACAGCCCGGTGTGGCTCTGAGCCAAATCCACGTTTTACTTTAACTTCTATAAAATATATAAGTAGTGAGTAACTACGCAAAACTTTTAGCCGTACAAAGTGATTATCTCTCTGAAACCTTGAATAAAAAGGACTCATTTTTAACCGGAGTTTAGATGAAATGGACTATTCAGTTGCTTGTTTCTGTTACACTTAAAAATGAACTAGTGATGTGACCACACATCCTTCCAGCCCTGTGGACGAACACGATTTTATTAGCCCGATCTCTTGAGACCACGAGACGCACGTCGGTATGACTGGGCATAAGCACAACGGTATGAAAGTAGGAGTCTTCCTTTCTTTTGAATGGTACTCAGCTTTTAAGGGTTAGAAATGTCACTTGGCCTCAAATGTCAAAGATTACGGCAAAAAGAAATCCATGTTCTAAGCCGCCAAATTTCAATAAATTGATTCCCCCCCAAAAGAGCAGTAATTTAGTTTATGTCTGTATATAATGCGTGCTTTCTTTTCTCTCATTTCGTAGGTTCTGCCGGAGACGTCCGTCTGGCCTCCATGTGAAAGGGAAGTCGGAAACCACCTCTCCGCGTTTTGCTCTCAGGATGCCGACTCGTGGGTCAGGCCCGAAGAGGGACGTTCTGGTCTAGGTGGCTGCCTGCCCGCAGACACAGATGCCTGTCCTCGATGTCCGGCGTCTCTCCTCTTTCCTGGAGTGACAGTCCCCTCCAGACACCACCAGAACGCCACCTGCGGAAGATGCCTCGCACACTAAGGATGTCAGCGACCTGACTTCATGCGCCCCGTCTGCGCCGCTGTCGTGGGCGGCCTACCATCCGAGAGCTCCGCGGCCCCGTCTCCAGGCCCCGCCCCTGTCTCTGAGATGTCTCTGCTCCGCGCTCTGGGCCCAGTGCAGACCTGGCTGGGGCAGGAGCTGGAGAAATGCGGCATCGACGCCATGATCTACACTCGGTACGTCCTCAGCCTCCTGCTGCACGACACCTATGACTACGACCTGCAGGAACAGGTACGTCCGTGTCGCACGCGTCCGTGACCTCGCGCCCCTGTGTCCGCGGGCCGAGCGCGCTTTAGACCCTGGAGCGGCGGCGGCCGCGGCGGGCCGCGCACATGTGACCCGCCGGAGAGCGCCGCAGGCCGTGTCGCATGCTGCGTCATGGCGCACCGTGCAGCGGGGCTCTGTGCTCTGCACTTGACTTTCTCTGTGTTGATCCCGTGCTGGCTGAGACAGCGGCTCTTGTCACAGCCTGACAAGGGCCTGGGGACCCGCCGCCGTGAGCAGCGCTGCGCCCAGGGATGCTGGGCTCTGCCCCTGAGGGACATCCCACATCGGGACTGGACGTTCCTGTCATTGTGTCTGTCGCACCTCTCAACGTTCCGAAGGTTAAGGTTTCCTTTTCGTGTTAAACTGCTGATCCATCCGAGTGTCGCAGATCAGACCTGTGGACTTCAACGTTGAGTGACGCCCGTGACTTCTCTGTAAGTCAGCGTAGATCCCCGGGAAGTCGGCCCTCACGCACTCCGTCCGACTTCGGTGCTAGGTTGAAAGTGAAAAGGAAGCAGGTCCAGGTTCTCGAAAGAGTAATAAGCCCAACTTCAGGTCCCCCTCCCACAGGAGGTGCTGACAGTGAGGCCAGAAGGGGGCACAGTTGGCACTGGGGGCCGCATGGGCTCTGGTGACCTCCGTGTGCCACGTTCTCGTGAGCCGGAGCATTTTGTGGGCAGATCTCGTTGCTGGCCGGCACCGAAAGCAGGCGCCGCGTCACTGCCGGGAGGAGCCCCGGAGAAGCCCCCGGCCCTGCCGGCCGCACAGAGCTTCCGCAGCGTGTTTCCGCCTTGGTCCCTCCTCGTCTGGAGTGCGTTTTCTTCCCGCTGGCGTCTCTTAGCCGTTCTGGTTCCTTCCGCTGCCGCCAGATTGCTTACTGCCCTGCTGCTGAGAACGAGCTTGGTGTTTTCAGGGGTTTGACTTAGAACCTAATGATCAGAAGATGTGTCATTTTGGTAGCCGGCATTTTGTATAATTTCCTTCTAAGGCTCTGTTTTCCATCCTCTTTCTAGTAAATGTAACAAATATATTTTTAGGGGCAAATAAAGTGTAAAATCTACAAACGTGGAAGAATTTTTAAGTATACTTGTTTTGAAAGAGAAAAAGAGCACAAGTAGGGGAGGAACTGAGAGAAAGGGAGAGAGAGTCCCACGCAGGCTCCACACCGTCAGCGCAGAGCCCTGTGTGGGGCGCGAACTCCCAGACCGGGAGGTCAGGAGCTGAGGTGAAATCAAGAGTCCGCTTGGCTGACTGAGCCACCCAGGTGCCCCGGAAGGATTTTTATGTCCAGAAATGAGCAAAGTATTTCTCTTAAGTCAGAAATCATGTGCTTTTAGGGTTGCGTGCTAACAGCATCCGCCTCGAGTGTTTATGAACGTGCGTATTTACGCAGGGAGCAGGGAGTGATGCGCGGGCCCGCTGCTGAGCGTGCAGCTCAGCGCCTCTGTGAGGAGACGGGTCTGTGATGCCTCTGGCTGCTTTCTTAGTGGGACTCGGGGGGCAGGGGCAAGGCAGCTGTCGGGGCCCCAGGGACCCTCCTTCCAGAGTTCCGCTCTGTCTTCAGGGAGCCGAGGCTGGAGGCTGCTGCAGACAGAGCCTGTGTGCAGCCACCGGGAGAGTCCAGGGGAAATCGGCCCTCCGGAACTCCCGCCCTCAGCCCAGGGCCAGGTGCCGTGCTGCTGGGAAGGTCGCGCTGAAGATGATACTGGTGTTAACAGGTGACCTAGCGGGGCAGGGAGACCCGCTGGTGCTCTCCGAGACTCGGGTAGGATGCACTCCCTGTGCCCCCAGGAGTCCCGGGCGCAGAGCGAGGGCAGTGACCCAGGTGGAAGGGAGGGCGCAGAGGGGCCTCGCCCACCGTGTGGGATTCACAAGCCAGGCGGAGCTCCTGATGTCCGGTCCGACCCCGGCACCTCATCTGGGGGCCCGACAACACTGCTTTTGGGTGTCTGTTTCCTCCCGTCTTTTCTTGCTCCTCAGTCCGTGAATACGTCTGATCTCGACTCGAAGATGGCCAGTTATAAGGCCGTTGCTGCGGCTGCTGGACTTACCTGCCACGTTTAATCCCTTGGTTTTCCTAATCTTGGTTAAGACAAACCCACGAAGAGGCCCTTGAGTTCTCAGAAACCTTTTGCACATGACTTTGGTCTCAGCTGCCCAGGACGATTGGGTAGGAAGCGAGGCTGATCAGACCCAGGTCTTGATGAGCGGGAATGACGAGGGGTTCAGGGCCAGCCTGCGGCGGGCACGGGATGGGACTGCGGCTGCCATCGAGGCGCCGCCGTCCCCTTATTTCCGATGTTTGTCTTTGTCATTGCTCTTCCTTCCTTCCTTCTTCCCGTCATGGCCACCGGATTCCGTAAATGCCTTCTCAGACCGCCCGGAGCTCCCCTGTGTCCTTTTCGGGGGAACCTCCCCGGCTGTCGTGACCCGTCCCGCAAGGCCCTCTCTGCTCGCTCCTGATGAGGAGTCTGCTTCCCGCCGGGAGGTTCTTACTGACGGGCTCTTTGTTAGGATTATTAGGCTGTGTTCTCTCTCCTGTAGGTTAGAGGATCCTTGAGGGCAGAAATCAGATACTCATCTTTTAAACACTGTTTGATTCTTGAGAAATGATCTCGGACGTGGGAGCAACGAGAACATGACGGGGGGGGGGGGGGTCTCATTCACCGGCTGGTCATGTTGTCCCGCCTTTGCTTTATTTCTCTCCCCTCCTTCTGACACGCTGTCACCCTAAATAAATCCACATGTATTTCTTAAGATTGGGTGTTCTCTTAGCCATGATACAGCTAGAAAATTCAGGAAGATCAGCATGGACGTGTTATGATATATTGTCATACTCCCTTTGTAGCAGTTGTCCAGTGGCGTCCTTCACTGTGACCTCCCCAACCCAGGACCCAGGCTGAGACTGTGCGCCTGCGCTCCCGGTTGCACCTGTTTGTTTATTTATTATTTTAACACTTATCTATTATTGAGAAACAGAAAGAGACAGAGCATGAGTATGGGAGGGGCAGAGAGAAGGGGAGACAGAGAATCCGAAGCAGGCCCCAGGCTCTGAGCTGTCAGCACAGAGCCCGACACAGGGCTTGAACCCACGAACCGTGAGATCACGACCTGAGCTGAAGTCAGAAGCTCAGCCGACTGAGCCGCCCAGGCGCCCCTCCTCTTTACTCCTTTATCGGGAATAGTTCCGTATCTTTCCTTGTGGCTCGCCACGTTCGCATGTTTGTAGCTTACAGGCCAGTTGTTTCACGGAATAACCTTTGTCTGTGGGTTGTCTGGTGTTTGCTGCTGTGTAGAATCAGCCTGTGTGTTCATGGCGGTGACCTTCCTTAAGCCACCACGTTTCCTTCTTTTCCATGTGCCACGACAGACGCACACAACATCCGTGGCAGTGCTGGCTTTGGGCTGGGGACGTCGGCCAGGTTTCTCCCATGGACAGCTGGACACCTCGCTCTGTGTAATCACCAGGTGGCCCGTTCGGAGACAGGATTCCACTGGACTCACCTGGTACTTCGATGGTCGCAAAGTAGTGGTTTTTCTAACTCGGTCATCCCTCTCCATTCCATAGCGGCCGTTCTCCTGTGCTGCCGTCACCTCAAATCTGCCGCCCCTCAGGTGGGGCCCAGCACCGCGTGCCACGGGCGGGGCCGCGTCATCGGCCTCTGTACCTCCCCTTGGAGGGAAGTGTTCTCTGCTCTGTCTCCATTCGTGTAGAAGTGTACGTTCAGAGAGGGTAGGTGATCTGCCCACGGCCACACAGCCACGAGTCAGGATTTAAACTCGTGTGTCAGATCCAAATCACGTGCCTATTTTTATATTAGAGTTTTTTGCTGTTTTTGTGTATCTGTTTTCATATATAACAAATAATTGTTGTGGTTTGTAGAAGTGGGGGAAAGTTTGTGTTCGTTCACGGTAGAATTTTGCCTTGAGTCCCTTTCGGGTGAAAGCGAGTGCCAACGCAGCGTGCCCCGCCAGAAACTCGGGACATCAAGTCTCTAACTCTTAAGATAGGCTGGAGTTAAGTTATTACAACACAGTTTATAGTCTTACAGCTGGCTCACGGGGAAGCTGCAGTAAAACCATAATTTGAAGGTGGGAGTTGTTTTTCCTGCCTCGAGGCCGTGCTGGGTCATGGTCAACAGCAGGTTCCCCACGTCCGTCCTGAGTAGGAAGTGTTGTCAGAGGAAGACGGGACAGCCTCTCACGGCGTCATTCTTAGACCCCCACACGTTCTCCTTGTCTTTCATCATTAAATAAAAACTATCATCCAGGAATTTATGCCGGCGTTTTTTGGGTCTGTATAGTTTTATGTTCTCAGTATCGTGAAGTCTTATCAGGAGCCTGTGACGACGACAGACAGCTGGCGCGGCCTGGCCCCCGCGGGAGTGGTAGCGATGGGCACACGCGCCCCGCGCACAGCCACGCGTCCCAGCGCTCGGGCCCTGTGCTCCCGGCTCCGGAGGTGGAGGTTCTCAGACACGGTGGCTAAGTCACGTGCCCAGGGTCACACGGTGAGTCTGCTCGGGAGCCGCTGTTAATGGCCAGAGGCTGCGGCTGGCCTCCGTGGCAGCTGGACCCAGGGCCTTCCGTGGAGTCCGTGTCCCGCGTGAAGCTCACCTTCTCTGTTGACTTTCTTCTCGGGCTTCACTGTCGGCCCGGCCCCACCGCAGGCCCAGACCCCCGCCCGGCAGGAAGACGGGCTTTCGTCCTGGTAGGCCAGCGTGGTCATGGCCCCGTCCTCGACCTGGCTCCCAGGATGAGGGGACTTTGGTGGCTGGGCTACAAGCACCTGGATCAATAGGGACTAAGGGTTGGAGGGGACGGTGCCCCTGAGGGAGTCGGGCGTGAGGAGGGCTCTGAGCCACCAAAAAGAAGCTCTCTCTGAGTCCCTGCGTGCAGAGGCATGCTTTTGTCTATGTTTTTTAAGTTTATTTATTTTGAGAGCGAGAGAATGAGAGAGCAACCAGCAGGAGAGGAGGAGAGAGAGAGGGAGAGAATCCCAAGGAGGCCCCACGCCGTCAGCACAGAACCTGACGTGGGGCTCAATCTCCCGAACCGTGAGATCATGACCGGAGCTGAAATCAAGAGTCCAGTGCTCACCCGCTGAGCCCCCCAGGGGCCCCAGGCGCACTTTCTTCTAAAATGTTGTTCTGCTTCGTCCTGAGATTTGCATTTGAAACAAATCGTTCGCCATGTTACCCCCTGTCCGTGATTTGTTCTCTTTGTTTCTTCAGGAGTTTTATCTTTGAACACCTCCCAGGCTGCCCTTTCATGCTGTCCCTCCACCTGAGTGCTTGCTCTCGGTGTTCTTATGATGCTCCGTCTTCCTGGGTCCCAGAGAGGGAGCACCCGTGGACGCCGCACAAAAATCCCAGGGGGCTTTTCCTTAAGCTTTTTTTTTTTTTGAGGCTGGAAGTACGCATCGACCAGGGTAGCAATGGGTGAATTTTCATGAAGACTCTGTCTGTGTCCTGACACCCAGGTAGATAAAAGGAACACGAGCACCAACATAGCCGTCCCATGTGTCCTGCGCGGCCACCGCGTGCGCCGTGTGTCCAGAGGAGAAGCCCGCGGTGTGGCCCGTCTTCCACCCCTTCCGGCTGGCACCTGCCTCTCTAGTGCTTTCTGCGCAGCCCCGAGAGGCCGCCCCGGCTCCGCTGGCCTCTCTGCCTCTCGCGGCGCCGTCCTTTCCCTCCATGCCGCCCTGGGCCTGGAAGGGGTACATTTCCCGGCGGAAGAAGCAGCTCAGATGGGAGTCCTTGCCTAACAGCGCCCCCCACCCCCTGCCCGTCTTCTCAGGGCCTGGCTGCTTCTGCACAGGGGTGTATGTCGTTTGGCTTCCGAATTTGCCTGGCTTTCTGGTTAGTCTGGGCAGGAGACTATTAAATAGTCTATAGTCTAGACTGTTGTTAAATAGTAACTGGTCTGCTGCCAGTTACTTTTTTTTTTTAATGTTTACTTATTTATTTTGGCGGGTGGGGGGCAGGGAGAGAGAGAGAGAGTGTGTGTGAGTGGGGGAGGAGCAGAGAGAGAATCCCAAGCAGGCTCCACGCTGTCAGCACGGAGCCCGACGTGGGGCTTGAAGACTCTCCTTTAGAGGAACTGCAGGCTCACAGGACAGTTGAGGGGCCGGCGCAGGCGCTTCCTGCACACCCCCTCCTCGCGCGCGCGGCCTCCCCCGGTGTCCGCTCTCCCACCCGACTGGCACGTTTCGTGCTGAGCTGCGCTGTGCAGTCAGCTGGACTCCGTAGTGTACGTTAGGATTCGCTCTCTGTGCTGAACATTGTCTGGGTGGGGACAGCTGCATGGAGACCGACCTGTATCTGTCATCGCAGCCCCTGCGGGGTCCCGTCACTGCCCCAGACACCCTCTGTGCCCCACCAGCCCATCCGTCTCTCCCCCGAGCCCCGGCCGCCTCTGGTCTCCCCAGGGCCTCACGGTTTGCCTCGTCTGGAATGTCATCTCGTTGGAATCACACCGTGTGTGTGGCTCCTTTCACTTGCTGATGTGCATTTGAGCCTCCCCAAGGTCTGTTTGTAGTTTGATAGCTCATTTCTTTTTGATGTTGAATAATATTCCATCACCTGGGCAACCAGATGCTGCTTAGGCGCCGAAAGACCTCCTCCATGGGACGGGACGCGGCGGTTTCCTCCCTTCTGAAGGCCGAGTGATGTTCCGTTGTGTGCAGACGCCACGTTTTGCTTTTCTGTCCCTCACTGGACACCTGGGTTTCTCCCACGTTTTAGCCATTGTGAACACCACCACCGTGGACGTGAAACAGTATCTCTTTGAGGCCCTGCCCTCAGTTTTGGGGGGAGGTGTGTGACCAAGAAGAGGAATTGCTGGGTAATATGGTAATTCTGTTCATTCTGTTTTAACTCTTTTGAGGAACCGCGAGCCACTGTTCCATTTTACATTCTCCCCAAGACCTTTTTGCACTGGGTCCAATTTCTCCACAAAGTCGCTAACACTTCTGTTACCTTTTGGTGATGTTCCCCCCGTGGCCGTCCTGATGGGGGTGAGGAGGTTTGGAGTCCCGTTCCCCTGACGGTCAGTGACGCTGCGCATCTTGTCAGCTGCTCCCTGGCCGCCTGGGTGTCTGCGGGGAAGACTTGTCGTCCGAGTCCTTTGCCCATTTTCGAATCGGGTTGTTTCTTGCTGTTGCTGAGTTTTAGAGGTTCTCGTAGGTCTGAACGTTAACCCCCATCAAGTACACCGTGCGCAGCTGTCTCCTCCCCTCCTGCGGGCTTTGCCTTTTCACTCTGTCGACAGTGTCTTTTGTTGCACAGAATTTAAAAATCTCCATGAAGTCCAATTTGTCTGTTCTTTCTTTCATCACCTGCGCCTTTGGTGTCCCGTCCAAGAGATCCTGCCCCAGCTCGTGTCGGGACGCTCGGCCCTGTGTTTCTTCTAAGAGTTTTGCAGATTCAGCTCTTATGTTTGGGCCTTCGATCCACTTCTGTTTAACTTCTGTGAGTGGCGCGAGGCAGGGGTCCACTGCCATTCTTTGCGTTCCCAGCACCGTTTGTTGAAAAGACCATCCTTTCCCCGACGGAGAGTCGTGGCATCCTTGTTAGAAATCACCTGCTCGTTTTTGCGAGCATCTATTTCTGGTCTCTCTGTTCTGTTCCTTTGGTCTTGTTTTTGTCTTATGCCAGCACCACGCCGTCTTGGTTAGCTTTGTTGCAGCTTCTTTTCAATCTCCAAATTGAGGTGTGTATCTTGTAGCTCAGAGTCTGGCATTCTAGAAATGGCGCTGTATTATCGCAGTATGTGTGTGCCAGAGGCTGAGTAAGGGTGGTCCCCGTACTGACTGCGACGCGGGCCTGGTGACTTGTGCAGTTGACACACGTCTTTATTCCCAGGCCACCAGTGATGTGCTCCCGCAGCCCACCGGCAGCACGTTCCCATCTCTCTGCCTGGGGAGCTCCCGTCCCTGTGACCATGACCGCTGTGACAGTGCCGTCCTTGTTATCAGCACTGCCAGAGGTCTGCCCCGCCCTGGGGCCCGGGCTGTCTTTCAGCATACATGTACTCCATACACCCTGACCTGCGGGGAATACGAAAATAAAGCAAGAGTAGGGGTTAGCGCTGATGATAGACACACAAATTCGTGTCTCCAGGCTTCAAAGATGTCATAAGAAAATGTTTTTTGAAGGTAAAATCTTTTCATGGAGTAGAGAAATGGTTTGGAATATGAATCATTGCATTTTTACAATGCACATTTCTGCTTTTTAACTCACCACGTGGATGCCTGTGACACACCAGACGCTGTGGCAGCACCGAGAGCACGGAGCTGACTAGGGACCCTCCAGCCAGGTGAGGGATCTCCGGCCTCGCCCTGCTTGGGCCCCCGCATGCGGGGGCGGGGCGTGGGGGAGGGGTGACAGAGGCGTGACCAGTGGGGCAGGGGCCGGCGCTGGGCTGGGAAGGAAGGAGATTGTGCCAGGGGTCACAGAAACAGGAAGGGCCTGATGTCCTGAGGCCTGAGAAGAGCAGGGCAGGGGTGGGAGCAGACGGATCCAGTGGACGCCATGTGCCACGTTGGGGGCCGAGTGCCAGAACGGCCCATGGCTCTCGACGGCCCATGCCACAGCATACATGTGCGCTGCTGGGCTGGCTGGCAGGGCCCCGAGGGCGGGAGGGGTGGTCCCTGGGGACACAGGGCCCAGCTGCAAAGCCTAGACGTGGTCACCCTGAAGCGACGCCGTCTCTTGGAGGCGGGTCACCGGTCTTCCTTCCGAGCAGTGAGAAGCGCACTTGTTCCTGAGGCCCTTCCTCAAACTCTGGCTTTATCTTTTCTTTGCAGGCGACCACAAATGTAGCCTAAACTGGCCTGCAGGGGTGGGAGGGGGAGGGGAAGATCTCCCGTAACTAGATTTGCAGAGCAGGGGTGGCCTGGCCTGGTCCCTGGGGCTGTGCCTGGGGCTCCGTCCTCGGCTGGGTTTTGCAGCCACCCCCAGGGAGGCGGGGGGCCGGCCACAGCGAGCGCGCTCCTGCGTCCCCCCCTTTGCTTGTCTGCTCGTTGTCAGGTGCCCGTTTCTGATTGGGCACAGGCCCGTGTCTGAGCCGAGCTTGGTGACCGAAGGGATGAAACGACGCCTATTGGCATGAAGCCAGTAGGGGCCCGAAGACGGGGGTGGCAGCAGGCTCATTCACAGGCTTGGTGGTTCAGGTTGCCAGGCGCTGCCGGGCGGAAGGCGTGGGAGGCAGGGGCGGTGCCGAGCCGACGCCATCGCCCGTCTCCCCAGCTGCGCTGCCGGGTGGCGGCTCGCTCCTTCCTCCTGTTCCCGGTTTCCTTTCTGACGGGAGGCAGCGAGGGAAAGTCAGTCAAAACTCCAGCCTTATGTCACCTCCCCGAGGCGTCTGGAACAGTACTTCGTAATAGATGTTCATGCTGAGACAGTCCTTCAGCCGTCTCTTCTTCGGGAACTTGGCACTTGTGCTCTGTCTTTAAGATTATGGCTTTGAAATATCATGCTCGATTTTACGGAGTTTATTGAGTGAATATTTGGCACATGTCCAATATTTTACGTTTGTCTCAGAGTGGACTTGTAATGAGTATAGCATAGGAGACTGAAAACATAGCAGTAAGGAGGGTGGAAGTATCTTGACCTATTTTTTTATGCTGTGTTCTCTTAAAAGCTGATTATTAGCTCAGTTGTATTGTTTGAATAAGTCTTAATACATTCACACGGGGGGAAAATGGAGGGAGGGAGCTCTCAAAAAAAAGTGGTAGAAACAGAATGCAGAAAACTGTACCTACAGGGCAGGGCGCCTGGGGGGCTCAGTGGTTAAGCATCCAAATTGGGCTCAGGTCGTGATTTCACAGTTTGCGAGTTTGAGCCCCATGTCGGGCTCTGTGCTGACGCCTCAGAGCCTGGAGCCTGCTTCAGATTCTGTGTCTCCCTCTCTCTGCCCCTCCCCCACTCAAGGCTCTGTCTCTCTCAAAAATAAACATTATAAAGATAATAGAAAAAAAGAGAAGCGTACCTACCATGCTGTTTGCATACCTTTTGCTACAGACTTGATGTTTCTTAGTGAAGTCAACCTAAAATTACCAGGCAAAACCACTTGTCCTCGCAGAAACCTGTATTGCAGCAAAGCCCTTCTAGCAGCTAACGGATAACACCGCCTGAGGCGCGAGTAATGGGGAGCTGCTTTGTACGTTTTCATTCTGTCCGAAGTGGACACCAGCAGCCCGGCCCGTTCTGCGGGGCGGCGGGGTGCTGTCCAAGGTCCCGCTGCACGCCCAGCTGCGCGCCCCCCCCCCCCCCCCCCCCCCCCCCCCCCCCCCCCCCCCCCCCCCCCCCCCCCCCCCCCCGCCCCCGGCATGGTGCCGAGCAGATGCCTGTATCCCGCAGTCTGGGTAACTGTTTCGTTGAGCAGCTTCTCCCTCTTCTCACGGGGACGTGACTCATCTGCCGTGTAATGACGTGCTGAAAGGCAGACGCTGGGAGGAGAGTCCAACAATTTTTATAAGTGCCTTCTAGGCAATTAACATGTCCACCTCATGCCTGTAGGTGAATATCAATATTTGGCAGCATCTGTGTGAAAAGACCTCTTCGAAGATGAAATATGTGAAGTCTTATTGTAGATCAGCATCAACTGGTCAGCTAGGTAAGGAAAAGAAAAGACATCCAAATTGGAAAGGAAGAACTAAAACTCTCTGTTTCATATATGAAATGGTCTCGTATGTAGGAAATCCTAAGGAATGAAATTCAGAAACTTCCATTCACAGTAGTATCAAAAAGGATAAAATGCTTAGGAGTAAATCTTGCAGGCTAAAAATATCATCTAGGGAATGAAAGAAGACCTTGCAGATGGAGAGAACCCCCATGGTCCCGATCGGAAGACCCCACGCTGATAAGACGCCGACGTGCACACTCAGGGCGGCTGTGTCTCAGTCCCAGCTGCCCGGATTGCAGAAGTTGGCCAGCTGATCCTAAAGTCCGTGTAGACACTTGGACTCGGAATAGCCCAAACCATCTTGAAGACCAGAGTTGGAGGACTCACGCTTCCAATTTGAAAAGTTATGACGAGCTTAGTGTCGGCATGTAGTACGTACGTGCAGCTGGTGGAAATGAACTCACACTCCTCATGTGCCTTACACTTGAACAAGGCCGTTCTGTGGGGGGAGGAAGAGTCCTTTCAACGGGAGGTTTTGAGACGACAGCAGCCACATGCAGAAGAAGGAAGCCGGGCTCCTGCTTCACACACATACACATGTGAACTCCAGCCGGTTTCTGGACCTAAATGAAAGGAGCTAAAACTGTTAAGCTCTTGGAAAAAAACGTAGGTGTCAGCCTTCATGACTGGGAGTAGGCAGTGATTTCTAAGATCTGACACCAAAAAACAAGCAACCAGAGAAGACCTCAATAACTTAGACTTTCTCACAATGAAAACCTCAAGGGATATTGTCAAGAAAGTGGGGAGAAAAACCCTTAGAATTGGAGAAAATGTTTGCAAACCCTGTATCTAATAAGGGATGTGTGTTCAGAATAGAGACTATAAAATGGACCAGTATTTGAATAGCCGTTTATCCAGAGAAGGTACACGGCTGGCCACCAGGCACACAAGAGGACGCTCGAGTCCTCAGGGAAGCGCAGACTGGGATGAGACGCCGCGCCACACCCTCGCGGGAGCTAAAATAAAACCCAGATGATGACGAGCGTCGGTGGGGACGTGGAGGAGGCGGAGCCCTGCAGCGTGCCGGTGTCGTGGCCAGACAGCCGGTGTGAAGACTGTCCGTGCGTCAGAGGGTCCAGTGCAGAGATGCCCTGCCCCAGCCACTCTGCCCCAGCTGTGTGATCTGAAGAGAAGACCTGCGTGCACTCAGCAGCTCGCACATGAGTGTTCACAGCAGCCTCACGGGAAAGCACTCCCAGTGCCCGTCGACAGACTCACAGATAGGACGTGGCACGTGATTGCAGTGGGATGATAATCCAGCCACACACACGGGAGCGCTGACACGTGCCGCGCGTGGACGGCCTTCAGGACTTCGCACGGAGTGATAGCAGCCAGACACAGAGAAGGTGGATCGTATCCTTCCGTGTGTACGAAATGTCCAGAAGAGGCCAGTCTATGGAGTCGGTGGGTCAGTAGTTACCCTGCTAACGGTACAGGGTTTCACTGGGGGCGATGGAGCGAGATAGGGAAGGGTGCTTGGGTGGCTCTGTCGGTTAAGCACCTGACTTTTGATTTCAGATCAGGTCTTGGTCTCGGGGTCGTGAGTCCAAGCCCCGCGTTGGGCTCCATGTTGGGTATGGAGCCTACTTAAAAAAAAAAACAATGAGGCAAAGGTTGCAGTCACCGCGGTGAATTACACTGAACACCACTGGATGGCACACTTCAGAAGAGTACGTGCTGCGGTGTGTGAGCGATATGTCAGCGCAACTGTTACTTTAAAAACGTAGCATTAGCAGGTGAACGTTCGTATTTGATTTGATGGCAGGGAACATTCACTGCGAACTCTGGAAAGTGTCCTCGCCTCTCCTCCCCAGAAGAGTTTTGTCCTTTTCCTGAGTGGGGCTGGGAGCAGAAAGGCATACGAAACAATCGTTTGAATTCCATCAATAAAAACATTGTGAGACTTTGTCGTCTTTTTTGTAAAAGTACCTGTAGTCATATCTGTGGTTATCATCTTGGCCTGTAAAGTTGAAAATATTGCCTGGCTCTCTACAGAAATTATTTGCCGTCGCTTGGTCCCTTGCTCTGGCCCCTTGTTTCTTCTGCCTGGGATCTCCCCTTCCTCTGGCCCAAACTTCTCTTCGCTCTTGTAATGCTCCTCCTCGGGGACCCTTCCTTCTGTAGGAGGCAAAGTAAGCTTCCTGACGCTTCTGTAGCGTTTGTCACAGCAACGACCACAGCCCGGTCATTCGCTTCTGTGTCTGTATTTGATGCCAGACTGTGCACGTCTCTCAGGCAGGGACTCTGCTCAACTCTTTCTTAGAATCCCTGGTGCCCTAAAGAAGACACTTAAGTCATTGCTGGAGGAATGGGTGAGTCCACATTCGTGTATAGACCCGGGATGCCAAACAGGAAACATGAAGCTAATGCCACATAAGCTGTTCTAAGTGAAGAACCGGAGGGACCTTGCTCATTTCTCCCTTCTTAAAACAATTTTTTAAAATGTGTATTTGTGTATTTTTAAGAGAGAAAGAGAGAGTGTGAGTTGGAAGAGGAGCAGAGAGAGGGAGACACAGAATCGGAAGCAGGCTCCAGGCTCTGAGCTGTCAGCACAGAGCCTGACGCAGGGCTCGAACCCACGAACCGTGAGATCATGACCTGAGCCGAGGTTGGGTGCCTAACTGACCTAGGCACCCAGACAACCTCCCAACCCCGCCAGAAATACAGCTTTTGACTATTAAGGGAGTATGGCCTAATTACAACAAAAATCAGAAAATAAAATTAGTGTCCTCCTCCTACTCACCAAGAGATAAACTCCTTAGTGACCTCTTGGTCCATTTCTCTGAGACATTTTAATGCACAGCAGTGTGTGTGCGCGCATGCCTGTGCACGTGTGTCAACAAAAAATGAGATCGTACGTTGGTGTAAACTATTTCTCGTGTGCGCCGAATAGCTTTCTGTGTCAGTAAGTATGCTTCCGAGTTTCCGTGATCGCTATAATGTCTCATCACCCGGATGAGCCATAACTTATTTAACCGAGTCCTCCTTACTTGGCGTTGAAGTTGTTTCTGCATGTTCGCTTGATTGACCGCTGTCTGGTCAGCGTTGCAGCAGCTAAATCTGGGCACCCAACGGTGATTATTCGGTTAGGATCAGTTCTCAGAAGTAGCGTAATGAGATCGAAAGTACGCGCCCATCGTTGAGAGGCTCGATACGGGTTGTCACGCTGCCCTTCAGAAAGAGCACCTTCCGTGTGAACTTGGAGAGTCCTCTCTGTCTTCCAATAAAACTTTATTCGGATCTTTGAACGTGTGTTGCCTCTGCTGGGGAGAGAGACTGTTTGTGTGGCTTAAGGGGAAGGGGCCAGCCTCAGCAGCTCAGACGGCACGGAGCCCCTCTTCCGTGATGAAGCAAGTAACTCGTCTGCCTTTGCTTCTTGACACGCTGTGATCAGTAGAGAAAACGACAGCCCTTCTCTCTGCCGTCGGAGGCTGCGAGTCTGCATTGTTGTGGTTCCGTCCCATCTTCCTGTTGGAGGGCAGCCCTGGCTCTGGAAGATGTCACAGATACGGAATGTCCGGCTTCAGGTGCCGCCCGGCCGAACCCATCAGATGAATGGAGATATACTGGCAGGACCCGCTTGGCCATCAAACACATTTTCCCTTGGAAAATTGGAATTGACCCCACTCAGCCAGAAAACTGCGTTTTTCAGGTTCATGAGATCTGCAAGCGTGCCCAAGAAATTAAGTAAAAATATGCTGCTTATGATGGGTGTAGACAGGGGAATTGTCCCCTCACTCTTATCTGGTGGCATAAAAGTGATTTTTATGCTTTGGATCAAAGTAAAAATTAGGTTTGTAGGTGGTGTGTGATTTGATCTTTTAAAATCTTTTGAGTTCGTTATGATTATGCTTTTCCCCCCTTTTCTTGTCTTACTCATATATTCATACCTGTTTCCTGAGGACCTGCTGTAGGCCCTGTCTTCTTCTGAGTAATTTTTAAAGCGTTGCCGTTGTCCGTCTTTCTAATCTTTTCCCCCTTACTGTCCACCAGTTTTTAATAATAATTTGTCAAATGGAAGACTTTTTAAAAGACAAAACAGAGTAGCAAAGCAATGAAAAATACTAGTTAAAGTCCCAGTCGAGGGAAAGAGCTAGAAAGTTCTATCTTGGAATGTTATATAACCGAAGAACTTGTGGTCACGTAAGGTAATGTTCGCAGATCCGTAAGTGAGGTCCCCCTGCAGTGTTCTCCAGGTAGCGGGAGCTCAGACCTCCAGCTCTGAAGGCCCACAGGAGAGACCAAACGAAGCAGTCCGGATTGTCCTGGTTTTCACAGGATGGTAGGCCCATGGATAGTTTTCCTTCCTTCCTGCTTTTCAGTGTTTATTCATATTTTTATAACAGGCATCTGTAACCAAGGGGAAACATAAAATTTAAATGCCAGCATAAAATATTTTATACGTGTTGTTTTTTAGACGGTGGAGTAAGGAAGTAGGGACTGAACCGTTTAGCTGTGAAATGTTACGTGACACTCACTCTCAGAGTGGGAAGCACAGAAGACATTGATTGTGAGTATAGTCTGGAATCGATACCGAATTTTAGATGATACGCAGTAATCGTATTTGTTTAAAAATGTCTGAGTTGTTTATCAGCGTTTACCGTGAGTGTCGGGTCAGGGTCATGAAGACCATAAATAGCGTAATGATAATCTCAGTAATAGAAGCCTCGTGCGCGGGCGCCGCGCGGTGCTCTGACGGGCCGCGTCCTGAGGTCCGTGGTTGGCGCGCGCCGTTCTGTGTCCCGCGTCCGCGGTAGGGGACGCACGTGTGAGCGTGCGGGAGGTAACGGTGTGTGAAACTCGTTACTGAGTCTTGTGAACTGAACTCTGTCTCATCTCATTTTAGGAGAATGACATCTTCCTGGGCTGGGAAAAAGGAGCTTGTAAGAAATGGGGAAAGAGTAAGAAAAAGTGCTCAGACCTAACACTAGAAGAAATGAAAAAGCAGGCCGCTGTCCAGTGTCTCCGCTCCGCTTCGGATGAAGTAGGTTTGCGTTTTATTTCTAATACTTAAGAGGAGGAGAAAGGGGCGGGGTGGGGGTGCGGTGGGGTTAAAGGCACACGAAGACAACATCTTGACCAAAAAAACTTAGAAAAATCAACTGCTCATTGTCTTACCACTGTAATGTGAGCAGGATCCTTTTTGGCATTTTTATACATAAGTTAAATTTTATAAAATATATTCTTTTTTTAAACGTAAAAAAATTTTTTATGTTTATTATTGAGACAGAAACAGAGCATGAGTGGGGGAGGGGCCGAGAGTGGGGGAGACGCAGAATCTGAAGGAGGCTCCTGGCTCTGAGCTGTCAGCACAGAGCCCAACGCGGGGCTCGAACTCACGAACCGTGATATCCTGACCTGAGCCGAAGTCGGATGCTTCACCGTCTAGGTGCCCCTAAAGTGTGTTCTTTTATAAGTCCTATTATAATTAGAGTCTACACAGAATTTTATATCCTTTTGTTTCCTATTAAACGTGTTCTGTCTTTAACTCTTTTTAGTGGCTAAGTTCTATTTCTTCACACAATATTCTAACAGCAATAGAATATACTCTTCATTAGTGGACATTTAGGGTTTTTTTGGTAAGTAATCTCTGCACTCACACTCGTGCGTCCCCAGGGTCAAGGGTCCTCTGCCTGCAGGCTGAGCTGGCCGGGAGCCCCGCTTTCGCTGCCTCCTGAGTTGTGGTTACGGTCGCCCGAGTGTTTTCACGTGCGGCTTTTCCGCGTCCTACTGCTGCTTTCAGGTGCGTCCCTGGAGGCGGGACAGCAGCGCTGGCGCCTTCTAAGGACCCCGTGTTTGTTTAGGATTCATAGTTTTTTGTTTGTGTTTTTAGAGAATATTATAAGATTTCTTTTTTTAAAGCTCTGTGCCTGTCACGTGCTCTACCCACTGAGCCAGGCGGGCGCCCCCGATAAGGTGATTTTTATCAGTCTTCTAATACTTCATGTGAAATACTTCCCCGCACCTTCGTCCTGGCAGAACGAAGTGGTTTTAGAATAAAATCTGCCGTTCATGGTAACACTGTGCCGCCCTTACTCCTCGCTGTACGAGAGGTTGTCTCAGGTCGTAACTGCTCAGACAGTGGTGTTGCTCCCACCACCCTTGGCGGCGGTGTGGTTGGAGGGTCTTTGCGAAGCAGGGCTGAGCCGGGAGGATCCCTGCCGGTTGCCCAGACGTCCTCGCAGCGGAGTCCTCTGCCGGCCGCTGCCGGGAGAGCTGGGTTTGCTGCCTCTGATCATCTGCGGAGGTTTCTTCTTTGTGGTGCCCCCCGCGCCCCGCAGCCCCTTCTCGTGTGTTCAGTGCCTCCCAGCGCTGTGCCCGGCGTGGGCAGGCCCGCCCCCTCCCCCGGGGCGGCCGTGCTGTGCTCCTCGGGCCCGAGGCCGGGAGCCACCCGCGTTGGCGTCCTGGTGCCGCACTGAGCGGGTGCGGGCCCGTGCGTGCTGCCGGGTTCTCTTGGCCAGAGTGGGGCGTGCCCTCGTCGTCCTGCCCTCGTCTTCGCCTGCCGCTCTCCTCTCCCCTCCCCACCGCTCCGATTTGTTCACCTCTGGTTTCTTGAAAGTGCTGCCGCCTAGACTGTGGGATAGGAATTTGGAAGCTACTGCTCCTGGGCGGCCTCAGTCAGGTGTCGCTTACTATAGCCAGTGGGACACACGGGCCTGGTGTAGGAAGGAGTGGGGTGTGCCCTGCGCCGGGCGGGGGTCACCGAAGCCGAGCACTGGCGTGCAGTGCCCCGGAGGTGACCCGAACGGCGAGCAGAGTGACGGACAGCCGGAGACCTTTTCTCTAATCCACAATCTCTCCTTCGCTTCCCTGCCTGCTTCTGGGTCATTCCCTCTCGTCCAAAGGCTGGTGAAGGCTGGGGCCTGGCACCAGTCACCTAGGGAGAACGCGGGTGGCTGGAAGGCCACTGCCTGGGTGCGTGGCAAGGAGGGAGCAGGGCTGCCGGGGGCCCATCGTGAGCAGGCGCAGTGCCGTGCAGTGCCCCGGAGGTGACCCGAACGGCAAGCAGAGTGACGGACAGCCGGAGACCTTTTCTCTAATGATCCACAATCTCTCCTTCGCTTCCCTGCCTGCTTCTGGGTCATTCCCTCTCGTCCAAAGGCTGGTGAAGGCTGGGGCCTGGCACCAGTCACCTAGGGAGAAAGCGGGTGGCTGGAAGGCCACTGCCTGGGTGCGTGGCAAGGAGGGAGCAGGGCTGCCGGGGGCCCATTGTGAGCAGGCGCAGTGCTCACACAGGACAGGGGTGGTCGGGCACGTGCTTAAAAGCTATCTTCAGAGCGCCTGGGTGGCTCAGTTGGTTGAGTGTCTGACTTTGGCTCAGGTCATGATCTCACTCACAGTCTGTGGGTTCAAGCCCTCCGTCAGGCTCTGTGCTGACAGCTAGCTCAGAGCCTGGAGCTGCTTCAGATTCTGTGTCTCCCCCCCACCCCCCCGCAGCTCACTCTCAGTCTCTCTCTCTCTCTCAAAAGTAAAATAAAGACATACCCAAAAAAAAGAAAGAAAAGGGAAAAAAAAAGCTGTTTTCTACCTGACACTGAAGGGAAAGTAATTTGGAGTTTCAGAGGCAGGTGGGTTTTAAGGGTGAGGTCAGTTCAGGTAAATTCTTTGAGCAAAATCCAAGGCAGCTGCTGAGTCATGGTTGGGAAGAAAATGTGCGTTGAGAGTTTCAGTCTGGGAAGGGATCTTATTTCTGCTTTGGACCAAAGTTGCTGAAAAATGACTCTTGCCTTCGACTCATGGCAAAGGGAAGCTGAGTGGAAAACAAGGGTGCCCGAAGTGAACCGCTGAAGAATGAGGCATCTGGGCACCTGCTCCTAGCCTGACATGGGCCCTGGGCCCCTGGCGCGCCGAGCCCCTGCTGACCGGGCCCCTGGGCCCCTGGCGCTCTGAGCCCCTGCTGACCGGGCCCCTGGGCCCCTGGTGCTCTGAGCCCCTGTCTGACCGGGCCCCTGGGCCCCTGGCGCACCGAGCCCCTGCTGACCGGGCCCCTGGGCCCCTGGCACACCGAGCCCCTGCTGACCGGGCCCCTGGGCCCCTGGCGCACCGAGCCCCTGCTGACCGGGCCCCTGGGCCCCTGGCGCACCGAGCCCCTGCTGACCGGGCCCCTGGACCCCTGGTGCTCTGAGCCCCTGTCTGACCAGGCCCCTGGGCCCCTGGCGCACCGAGACCCTGTCTTATTGGGCCCCTGGGCCCCTGGCATGCCGAGTCCCTGTCTGACCGGGCCCCTGGGCCCCTGGCATGCCGAGCCCCTGTCTAACCGGGCCCCTGGGCCCCTGGCGTGCCGAGCCCCTGTCTGACTGGGCCCCTGGGCCCCTGGCGCGCCGAGCCCCTGCTGACCGGGCCCCTGGGCCCCTGGCGCGCCGAGCCCCTGCTGACCGGGCCCCTGGGCCCCTGGCGTGCCGAGCCCCTGTCTGACCGGGCCCCTGGGCCCCTGGCGTGCCGAGCCCCTGTCTGACCGGGCCCCTGGGCCCCTGGCGTGCCGAGCCCCTGTCTGACCGGGCCCCTGGGCCCCTGGCGCACCGAGCCCCTGTCTTATTGGGCCCCTGGGCGCCTGGCGTGCCGAGCCCCTGTCTGAATGCGGCTTGCTGGGCACGGCCAGTGCTGTGAAGCGCTCGATGTGAGGTAGACAGAGGAGAGCAGTTCTTCACAGTGTTGCTTTGGAGAAATGCTTCTCTTTGTTGGGAAGTCAGTGCTGGATCTTTGTTTTCAAACCCAGTGAAGTATAGTTGTCCAAGTTACAGATTCTTATTTTATAAAATAGTTGTTGCATTGCTTTTTCCTAGTGATTGTTTTTAATCCTGTCAAATGAAAATCTGCTGAGGAAGGCTGAGAAAACCAACTGGCCAGGCTGGCACGGGGAGCTGGGTATGTGCTTAGCGAATGAAGGCGGCAGAAGGCGGTTCTCAGGATCCGCCGGCCTGTTGCCGGCCGCCTGCTCTGAGGGGTGCAGTGCACCTCCCCACAGGGCTCCCCTGGCTTTTGGGGAGTCGGTGGAAAGAACTTGGGAAAAACAACTCTCTTTCCTTACGGCCTGTAACAATAGAACAGAATGACTGCGGATGTTCATAAACTATAGCCTATTTGTCCCCAGGCTTTTCTATTTTTTTATAATAGATCAAAAAAAAATTGGTTTAACATTTATTTATTTTTGAGAGACAGAGCATGAGCAGGGGAGGGACAGAGAGAGAGGGAGTCACAGAATCCAAAGCAGGCTCCAGGCTCTGAGCTGTCAGCACAGAGCCAGATGCAGGGCTTGAACCCACGAACTGTGAGATCATGACCTGAGCCGAAGTCAAGATGCTCAACCGACTGAACCACCCAAGTGCCCCGAGGCTTTTCTTTCTAGAATCTGCCTGCTGGCTGCAGTGAAAATAAAGGCATAAGGGGTCCTACAGAGGAATTAGAATGCAGAAGTCCTGTTTTCTGTTCTGGCTACAGTGAACGTTTGCCTGTGGGTGTGACGTTCATTTCCTAGGACCGAGGACGGCAAACGGGGTTCTGGGCTTCGCTTTCCCGCCCAGCCCCCACCAGCTGATCAGAATCAAAAGCCACTAGCAAGTTTACAGTCTGATTAAAACCTTGGTGATGTAACCACGAGGCAGGCCGGCCGAGGTGAGGGTGAGCCTCACCCGTGAGATGGGCTCTTTCCTCACGGCTTCCGCATTTGCGCGTGTGACGACCACACGTGCGGTGTCCACCGTTCCCGTGAAGGCCGCCGTGGCGTCGGGGTCCGCTGGGCCCTGGCTGCGTTGGGACAGCTGGCTGCCGGGACCCCGCTCCTCCATCCTCCGCCTCATCCCTGCCACGTGCTATGCCCCACGTTACAGCTGTGACCGGCTGAGCTCGGTGTTTTGTCTAAGAGACGGCCCCACAACAGCACGAAACCCAGTCATGTCTGCTTTGTGCGCGTTGATTACAGTCCGGCAGCCCCTACCAGGGAAGAGTTTGGGCAGTTGGTGATTATTTATTCCTCCGGGAGATCGTGACCTTCCCGGGCCTTGCCACTTGCTAGGTTCTGCTGAAACCGCCTTTGCCAGCTCCCTTTGTATGCACGTGCAGGTAACACACGGTTCTCTGGCCATTCATTTTTTATTTTAATGTTTATTATTGAGAGAGAGAGAGAGAGAGTGCGCATGAGCATGAGCCAGGGAGGGGCGGGGAGAAAGGGAGAAAGAGAGAATCCCAAGCAGCCTCCGTGCTGTCAGCGTGGAGCTCGATGCAGGGCTCGAACCCACACACCGTGACATCATGAGTTGAGGCAAAACCAAGTGGGACACTTGGCTGAGCTGCCCGCGCCCTCCGCCATTCATTTTGTGTAGCCCGTTCTGTGTGTGCGCGCTCTGGCGCCGCGGTGACGGGCCGGGCGCTCGCACGCCCCCTGCTGTGGTCTTGGCGGGCGGCGCCTCCTGAGCTGTCTCTGTCGTCAGTGGGCATGGCCTGCGCCTGATGTCAGGTGTCTCCACACTCCTTTCCCCATTTTCAAAAACATAAAACAGTGGTAAGGTTTGTCAGCTGTTATTTGGAATCCTCAAGTTTAGTTGGTTCTGTTTTCTCTGTCCCCAGAGTTAAAGCTTTTTGTATTGCTTGTTTAGTTTTAATAAGTGGTTTTATTTCCGTTTATTTTAATGGAGCTTCTGCATTGAAGGAAGCAGTTCGTCGTCCATTTCGGGGCGTGCGGGCGAGGGACCACAGCGGGCCCTGTCTGGGCGGTAAGTGAGCGCAGCGACAGCCTCGAGCTCCGGAAGCCGCCCAGCGGCCCCCCATTGGGAGGACCGAGGCCCCGGGTGCTGCGGGGCCTCGGCGAGGTTGCTCCTGTTCTCACGGTGACCGGGTCCCACCAGGGAAACTCTTCCGGCCAGCGAGAGCACCCAGCCCGTCTTAGCACTTGCCTGTGTGTGTATCTGCCGTGCCAGGTTGGACGTACAAAGTACACAAACCGTGTTAGGTGTTTTAGGGCAGTTTACTCTTAAAGTTACTTTTGATAGTGTATTTGCACACTGACTTTTGAACTTACCTCATTTTGGATAATAATCTGAGGATAAAAACAATGGTAACTAACGTTTATGGAGCACTTCAAATGCATGAGCTTCCGAGGATCGCAAGAGGTGAGGCTGTGCCCCTCTGTAGGCCGGACCCCTGGGCAGCCAGTGGCTGAAGCTGAGAAGGCTCCCCGGGGCTGTGCGGTCAAGAAGCTTGGCTTCATCTCCTCGCTCCGGATGGAGGGGCAGGCGTTCAGGGACGCCTGGGGGCCGTGGGCTTTTGGCTTTTCCTTGGGGACGGGGCGGAGCGTTGGAGGGTCTGGAGCAGAGGCTAGTGTAACCTGAGTTCGAGGCTCATGGGGTGCTGAGGGCCGCTGCTGTGAGGCTGGGTGGGACGGGGTGAGGCTGGGTAGACGGAGGGGCAGGGGCGCACTCCGAGAAAGTGGTGGTCTGCAAGGTGGAAGACAGGGAGAACTAGCTGGATTCTAAATATATTTTGAATGTAGAGCTGACAGGACCCCATTTGGGGTGGAGAGAAGGTAGGAATCGAGGGAGGGATGCCAGGGTTTCTGGTCTGAGCAACTACAAGAATGGAACTTCCGTGTCTGAGGAAAGGAAGTTAGGGAAGAGACACTGATCTGTTGGGGGAGGGGGAGGGTGTGACTAGACCCTTGAATGTGAGCTCCCAGGGAGAGGGCCAAGGGGAGAAAGGGCGGCTGGGTGTGCGCGGGGGTAGGTGGGGTAGGTGCTCCGGGAGGAGGCTGGACAGCAGACTGCTTGCTCGTCCGTGTGTCTTGCCCGGGCCTGGCCACCGCCTGTCTCTCGGGCCAGGTAGGAAGCTGCGTAAGTAAGACAGGACGGTGCTGAGTGGCCTGTGGGGCACGGACCCAGCCCCGGCCAGCTGGTCGTGCCCGTGGCAGATGTGGTCCTGATGGGGGCAGACCTTCTCCTGATCTCGCTTTAGGAAAGGGGGGAATTGTGGTTTCTGCAGGAAATTGCTGACTGTAAATGTCAGGAAGTAAGGCCAGGAGAACGGCAAGAAATGGGACCGGCTGCTTGAAACCTGCGGCTGAGCGGAGGGAAAGGACAGAAGGGAGGCGGGTGAGGCGCCGCGACGTGGGATGCTGAGGGGCCTGAGCGCCGGGGGGCGGGGAGGGGTGCAGAGGCCAGGCCTGCGCAGCCGTGAGCCTCGCCTCCGAAGTAAGCTCCTACACGCAAAGACCCCTCCCCCTGTCGCGCTCTTTCCTGGTGACGTGTTTTCTCCGTCTCTCAGGTGCTCCCGCGATCCCGACCTTGGCCTTGTCCTTCGTATCTGTTTACTTGCACCAAATCCGGCTTTGGGGGCACACAGGTGCCAGACTTCCACGTGGGGACTTTACGTGGGTGGAGCATACTGCACGGATTTTGCAACTTCTTTTCATTAACATTTTTTTAAAGTTTTATCTGTGTTGGATCATGTGATGTAGCTGCTTTTCACTGCTAAACAGTTGTCCGTTGTGAGACCAGAAAGCCGTTTATTCTTCTGGTAATGGGCCCTTTCCGTTCTGTCCCACTCTGGCTGTTCATAAAGAACGAGATAGGGAGCGTCGTCCTGCGCGCGCGGGCGTCCGGTCACCGGATCAGAGGCAGGGTGTGCTAACTGTTTTAGCGTCTCGGGCTTGCCTTTGATGAAAGCGGCGGCGCTCCCCAGGAAGGCACGCTAACCTCTGGCTGCGTGCACGGGTTCCTCACGTGCCCACCACGGCTTCTGGAACAGATCGTGCTTTCTAGATTAAAAAGAGCCGTTCAAGTTGTGCGTCGAGGAGCTGGACTCCTCCTGTTAGCTGAACAGTGAAGTGTGAGGAGCAGTGGGTCCGAATGTTGGACCCCGAGCCCAGCTGCCCCTGTGCTTGAATCTCCCGCGCCCCTCCCCCCCCCAGGAGCCCAGCTGCTCCCAGTGGAGCGTGGGTGCCCGAAGGGAAAGGGAGCTGCCGTTTCCACACTCAAGTGAGAGGCGGGACATTTTTCTACACGCGTTACCCAGGATGGTCTCTGGCTAACCCAGCACCACGTGGAAGGGCCGGGGGGTTGAACTTTGCTCCAGCGGAAGCAGTCTCTTCTCTGACCGTGAGATGAAGGCGCAGAGAAGTCGGCTGCCCCGTCTGGTGTTCGCACAGGACCCTGCCCGGCTCCCACGCTCCTCACGTCGCCTCGGCCTGCTCAAGGTGATGCGGGGTACGGCTAACCTTTTTCTCAGCCTTGATTGATCTATTTGATCACGACTTATACCTGAGGCTGACATCCTCTACTTCCTGTGACAGATAACTGTGTTTTGTCCGTCATTCTAAGAAGGTGCAGATCGTGTCCCCTGGCACGTGGTGGGTTTGTGGTGCTGTTTACCCAGTGGGTATGTCTCTTACACCATATTCTAGAGAGCAGGTGTAGTAAGAGCTGGGGTGTGGGTACATCTTCCTGGGGTCGAGGCTGGGAATCCCAGCCCTCGTGCAGGTGCGGAGCTGGACACCACTTTTTGTTTGGGGTTTTATTTATTTACATACTTATTTAGTCTTGGAGTGGTTGTGGGCCAGGGATGTTCCTCCCGCACAGCCCACGCCTCACCGCCCACTTCCTGTTGCGTTGCACCCGACCACCTCCCGTAGCCCTCTTCCTGCCCCGGCCGCCGGACGCGTGAGCTCGTGACCCCAGGAGCGCAGGCTCTGTGTCTCACTTGGTGCTCTTCTGATTATTGGCTCCCATTAACTTAGTTCTAAATTTTAAAAGGGTTTTGAAGATGAATGTGATCCTTCACAGTGAATTGTCACCAGTAATCCTGTTTCAGTATCTAGTTGGGTTTCCTCCCACTAACCTTCCAACTGCGCTTTAGAGGTTAAAACCCGAGATCTGAAAACCTGTAAGAGAGCTGTGTCCACGTGCAGGGTGAGTCTGAGCAGAGGCGTGCCCGCGAGCCTCGTGGTTGCTGCCCTGTGACAGACCGCCCCACAGCGGAGTGACTTACACTGGCCGCTTCACTTGCTCCCAGTTGTCGGGGTGAGCCGGGGCTCAGCTGGGAGGTTCTTCTGTGGCTGGTCCTGGGTGGGGTCTCGCTGCTGCCATCTGACGGCGCTGGGACGGGAAGATCCGGGATCGCCCTCCTCGCGTGCCCGGCCTCTCGGCGGGGGAGGCTGGCCGTGACCCCCACTGGGGGGTATGTGCAGGGGGGCCCAGGAGTGAGCATTCCTAGGGAGGTGGGGGCACACCGACACCCCCTGTGGGCGGGGCCAGCAGACATGGTTCTCGGGGGGCACAGAGCGCCAGTCTTTCTCCGTCCTGGTGGGGGCTTTCTGGAGAGATGGAAGCTCAGGACACCAGGCTCCCGGGAGGGAAGGTGTCCGATACCTTAATGGAAACGCAGGCGTGAATAGTAGCCAGCAAATTGGCTGAATCACTTCCTGCTGCCGCAGCCTTGAGGGCGAAGAAGAGACGTTCAGGGGACAAGATGATCTGCTCAGATTCTAAATGTGATAGGGGACCCGAAAAAGCTCCGCAGGAGGGGTGGAGGGCGGGGCGGAGGAGACCCCCCAGAAGGCAGAACACCCCCCAGAAGGGGCAGTGGCACCACTTCCCCGGTGTGGAGAGCGGGGCTGCAGTGGGCTGAATGCTTTAGGCAGGGCCGCGGGGCGACGGTGTTCACTCCCAGGTCTTGTTTTGACTCCCGTGCCCCTGTCTGTGAGCGGACCGGGCAGCTCGGGGTCCCCGACTGCAGGCCTGGGGTGGGGGTGTCCATCCAGCAGTTAGGAAATTTCTAGTTCAAACGATCTCTCCATAAAAGATGAGCCTGTGAGTTGCTTATTAGCATGGCGACAGAAACCGTGGAACCGGGGGAGTGAGTGCACGCGTTCACTTGTGTCTCCTTTGTGCTGGTGACGGGGAGGGTGGCTGCTGTGGAGCGGGAGGGGACGTCCTGAAGAGGGGAGCCAACCAAGCAGTATGCTGGAAGCAGGGGGCCAGTGGCTGCAGGGTCTGACTGGGGCTGGGTCTCCATGAAAGCTTTAGCTCCGCCCCCGGCCTCGGTGAGAGGGTGTGGCCGTTTGGGGGCCCCCTGTCCAGGCAGAATCCAGAGGACTTGGGTTTATCTGGGTCAGGTTAGGTATTTTTCTTACTCCTCCAACCTTAAACTTAAATCAGAGCAAATTTTTTTTTTCATGTTTATTTTTGAGAGAGCACAAGCAGGGGAGGTATGGAGAGAGAGAGGGAGACGCAGAATTAGAAGCAGGCTCTGGGCTCCGAGCTCTTAGCACACAGCCTGACATGGGGCTCGAACCCATGAATCGTGAGATCGTGACCTGAGCCGAAGTCGGACAATTAACCGACTGAGCTGCCCAGGCGCCCCCAGAGCAGAGTTTAAAGGCAATTTAGAAACCAGGAATCAGGTGTGAGATTCTAGAAGATGGAAAGCACAGACAGAATCTGGAAATGGCACCAATGGTTCAGATGGGTGAGGGACAGGCATTCTGCCGGCGCCTCAGGCGCATGTCACCCCAGCCGGGCCTCGAGGATGAGGGGCGTGCGGTCTCAGGGTCGGGGGTGAAGCAGCGCACACTTCCTGCTGCCCAGTGAGTGTGTGGCAGGGTGCCAGTCCAGAGCCAGGCTGGTGGGATGCGGGGGCCCGTTCCCTCTGAGAAGTAGGTGTTACTATAGTGTAGACCCCTGGAGGACAGGGCCTTGTCGCTTTGCGGGGCACACCCAGCCCAGGCTTGCCGGTGACCGTGCTCACGACTGTTGGTTGAGCCAGTGATGAAGCAGGGGAATGGTCGTGCGTCCAGAGACCGGCCAGTCCCCCTGTGTGCTTCAGCAGCCTCCAGATTCGGAGGACCGCTGCCTGAATTTGAGTGTGCTCTTGCTCTGCAGGGTGGGGGCTTTCCACCTGCTCATGGGACCCTGGGCGGTGCCTTGCTCTGGGCAGTTAGAGGTTCGGTGGGAGGGGTAGCAGTTTTTGTACCTGCAGCGTGTTCTCCATTACAGTCACTCACATGGTCTGATTTACTCTGTTTCTTCAGCCACCACGGGCTCTCAGGTACCCCGGAGTGCCCTCATGGTTAGTGGGAAAGTCCACAGGATTTCTTACCGGCACAAAACAAACACTGAACTGTACCTGCCGTGAGACGACAGGGGCGATGTTGCTTTTCGGGCCCCTTTCCGTCCCTCGGTTTACAGTCCAAGCCTGGCGAGCTGATGATTATTTAAAAAAATTTTTTTATGTTTATTTACTATTGAGACAGAAACAGAGCACCAGTGGGGGAGGGGCAGAGAGAGAGAGAGAGAGGGAAATAGAGAATCTGAAGCAGCTCCAGGCTCCGAGCTGTCAGCACAGATCCCGACGTGGGGCTCGAACCCATGAACCATGAGATCATGACCTGAGCTGAAGTCGGACGCTCAGCCGACTGAGCCCCCCAGGTGCCCCTGATGATTACTTTTAATCTACGCAGGATGCCACGGTGGTTGGGGAAGGTGGGCAGACCCTGGGGGGGTGGAGTTAAAGCGTGAGCTCCCTGTTTCGCTGCCACGTGGGTGGGAGAGCCGATGCTTGGGCAGCTCCGCTGCCTTCCTGTCCAGAGCAGCTAAACTTCACAGATGTGTGGACGTAATTTCCAGGACAAAGCGGAAGAAAAAACTACCGCCGAGTTGCCGGTGTGATGACTGTGCCGTGGAGGGAATGCTAACTGGCCGGCGTCGTAGGGACCTGAGCAAAGTCACGGGGCAGTCCCGGGGGGCCCGGCCCTCGGCCCTGGGGCCTGGCGCTCGGTTCAGAAACCCGGTGACATCGGCTCGCTGCAGAGGACAACATGCAGCGAGCCGCGAGTCAGCTGACCCCGGTGTTAGGTTCGTGGTCCGGACGGAATGCAGCAAAGCGGCCACGGTCATCACCCCTTGAACGTGATGACGGTAAGCGGAGTCTTTCTGACGGGACTGTGTGCTCAGGGCCGTGTTTATGACTAACATTTGCCACGGGCTGTAGGGGTGATTTTAAGGAAAGGACAGCTCTTTTGTGGCCCGTCCCCTGTCACCCTCCGTCCTGTCTCTCTACTAACAGCTGTGACATGTCGGGGATAGAGTGGACCTGGCAGCGTCTCCACTTAACTGTCTCGGCCGTGCTCTGCGTCTTGCCGTTCAAGCCGGAGCCGTGCGTTTCTTGTTGAGGACATCTGTGATCCTTGTGCTGAGTCATTTTGAGTTCAGTGAATGGGGAACCGGTTCTATTTTTAGCCCCTCCAGGCCGCATGAGGGCGGCGGGTGGAGCGGAGGCCCGTGCACCTGTTGGGGTCGCACCCACCGGAGAGAGAGAGAGAGAGAGACTCCGTTCCGGTTTAAACAGGACCCCGACTGTGAGTGAAGGTCCTCGGAAACACGTCTTCTCTCTTCGGAGCCCAGAAGGGCGCTCCTCTCTTCCTGGGAGAAGCAGAAGAGGCTCCTTAGTGAACGGTCGTCTGTTCGTGCCCGTTTCCAGCATCTGTCCTTCTGTGACTCGGGCTGTTGTCATTTCCCTCCCGATTTCAGGCTCTTCTGTGCCCTGCTCGTGACCTTTGAAGAGAGGACGGGGCCGTCGCCCCGCTCAGGGCCCCGGCGCGCTCTGCCCTGCTCTTTGCTGCGGCCCCCAGGGTTCGCTCTCTCTACACCGGGAGCTCCTGGAAGAGCCGCAAACGCTGCCTGTGACGTTCACCCCCCCGGTGCTGAGGCTCGTACGGGACCTCCTCCCGCAGATGCCGAATACTGTTTTTGATGGCGACTGTTGGCCGCACGAGGCGGGCTCAGGGCCGTGGGCTGCGCCGTGGCCGAGATGCGGCGGCCCCGGGGAAGGCAGCCCCTCTGGGAGGCACGTTCCTCATCTCGCTTCTTCCCAGTAGGCGCCGCTGAACGTGTGTGATAGTAACACAGGCACACTGGGCTGGATCGGCAAACCCCCAGGTTTCCAGCTCTCGCCTTAGTTCGATACTGGTGATGTAGTTCATTTGGCGTGTGGAAGATTTGGAAGCACTTATGTTAAAACAAGGGGTGTCCGAGTACCGGATATTTTGTATCTGCAGGAAACTAACGTGTGCGTTTGTTCCCTCGCAGAGCTCTGGCATCGAGACTTTGGTGGAGGAGCTCTGCTCCAGACTAAAGGACCTTCAGAGCAAGCAAGGTGAGCTCACCGCCTCCGGGGCGCCCAGCGGGTGGGTCCAGGGCCTCCTAGGATAGGCCGGAGACAGACAAGGCCAAGAAAAGTCCGAGTTCACTGTGTCTCCATGGCAGCAGCATCCGCGTCTCCGGCTCTTAGTGGCTCCGGGTCACCCTTATCGGTCCCTTGTCGCCAGGCCCCTGCTCCCAGAGACGTCACTTAGTCCACAGGCGCCCTCGTGGTGGGGGGATGTTTGGGTTCATCTTCACATCGAAACCCAGGGATCGGTAGTGACATCTCCTCTTTCCCGTCCTTGTTCCCTGTGACTATCTGTCCCTGGACATCAAGGCCTCCAGAGGCGTTGACTGATTACTTCAGATTTGGAAGGAATTTCTGCTTTGACTCTTGGATTGTTTGGAAAGGCAGTCTTCAAAGCCCCCTGAAGTCATTCTGCTTCGTGAATCCCCATGGCTTCTGGGGCCAGTCTTCCTGCAGGCCCTTGGAGTGAGAGCTGTGCTGCCAGGTTGAGGGTCTTGGTTTCCCGTGTCCTCTTCGTGGCCACTCTGCTGCCCAGGGGCCCGGGGCCGCTTCTAAAGGGCGCGGTTGGTCTGTTTCCAACCTAAGGCAGTAGGCGCCGTGAGCTGAGCCGAGAGCGGGGCCTCTGCTTGAGTCGTGTGAACCCAGCGCTCGCTCCGCCGGTGCTGTAACAGAGCGGCCTGCAGCGGGCGCTCTGGCAGAGCCGTACCCGTCGGAGGAGTCAGAACCAAGTCCACCAGTGGGGGAGTTAGTGAGAAAATAGTCCCGGACTCGGAGCAGAGGTTCCCTCTCCTCCTGCTGTAGTCAGCGGGGGTTTCGTCTGTCGGCCGGGGGCCCCTGCTCAGCGTCCTGTCAGTGGGACCGGGCCAGAGCCCGCCCTCTGGTGCCGTCGCAAGATAGATCTTGATTAGAAAGACAGACGGGCACAGCGTTCTCTTCAAGCCTGTGTAAGTTCTGATCAAAGTCACTTGAGAAACTTGAAAACAAGGATCATTTATTTATTAACGAGATACACGACAAATCTTTCTGAATTTTTGTCTCATCACAGAAGAGAAGATTCACAAAAAGTTAGAGGGGTCTCCCTCTCCAGAGGCAGAATTACCCCCAACAGCAAAGGATCAAGTGGAAATGTACGTAAGATCGTATTCAGTCCTGAAGTGTGGACACCAGACTCGGGATTGCCGCCGGCTTTACGGTTCTGGGTCGTTGTCTTGTGTCCAGTCTTCTGTCTCACGGTTCGGGACACGCGGGTTGAGCACTTGACTGTGCGCGGGGCGCTGAGAGCTCAAAGGCGAAGGCGATGGTCCTGTGCCTGTCATACGTGTTGAGTCGGGACTCGCGTACGGAGTGAGTGAGCGACGCACGGCTGTGATGGCTGCCCACGTGCCACACACGGGTCCCCGGAGACACCTGTGGGGACGCGGGCTCGCCCTCACCCTGCACGCAGGGTTCCGCTGCTGCCTCCAGACGGATGGGGGCCAGTCATCGCCCTCGCCCTTGTCGGGCCTGTTTCCCGAAGGTGCCCTGAGTCCTCTGCCTGTAGGCGGTCGGTGAAATCGGCTGCTTTATAAGCAGAACTTGCTTATTGTACAATTTATTTGAATCTTATGAACTTGTAGAACTTCAGGCGAAAATAGCTTTTCTTGGTTGGGGTGGCCCAGCACTGTCCCTCGTGGCCACCACAGGCCACCTGAAAATGTGGCCACTTCAACTGGAGGTCTGCTATAAATACAGAATTCACAGCGGATTTCCCCGACTCGGTATCAAAAAGACTGTAAGAGATTATGTTAACATTTTAAAATGCCCATTATGTTGCAAGGAAAATGTTATGGATATATTTGGTTCAGGAAGCCATATTATTGGATTGTGTTTCACCTGTGTTTTCTGGCATTTTTAATGTGACTCCTAGGACGTTAAAGGTTACACATGAGGTTTACCAGGTATTTCTATTAGACGGCTCTGGTAGAGGCCGGAAAGGAGAATCAAATATAGGCCCTTTGAAAACCCGGCCTTTTCTCACCTGTGTGTGACCTTGACTGTTGCTCCCGAGATACAGTGCCCTTGAGGCCACCGACTCTAGACACTGGCTCTGGCGATCCGTCTGCTGTCCCGTGACTCCCGGCTTCTTGGCAAGCTGGAGAGTCGTCTTCTCATTTTGGGGCCTCCAGAAGGAGGCCCCGGGACCCTGCCCACCCTGCATTTCCAGCGGTCGCCGGCCTCCGGTTTCGTGGGTGCACACGGGTTCCCGTGCCTCATGCATATTACTCCCCAAACGGCGACGGTCCTGAAATTTCAAGGCTCCGCTGTGGCCCACTTTTCCTGATGGCTCCAGGCCACCCCGACGTGCTCTTCCCCGCCTGCTGGCCCGTGCCCTGTTGACTCCATGCCGGGCCTGTCTCTTGAGGGGAAAATAATGGTGACAGTGGTCACTTACTAGCCCAGCTCCTCTTGGACACCACTTGCCCCCTCACGGCTCTGGGAGTCAGACGATAGTGTTACCTGCGTGTCCTGGGCCGTGGCGAGGTTCTGTCCTGTGCCTGAGGTCACACAGCTAGTCAGGGCAGAGTCCGGGTTCCCACTTGGAGAGCGTGGCTTCTGAGCTCATGCTCTCCAGCTTTCAGATCTCTCCCCTCCCCGTGCTCCCCGCGGCCTCGTGAGGGACATCCTCTGGCCACCATTCTGCAGCTGAGGACGTGACCGAGATATCAGATGCTGAGCTCCGGGTCACGGGCACAGTGAGTGACGTGAGTGGAGATGCAGACGCAGATATTTCTTATCGAGAGATGACGGTCTTTCCGCTGCTCCATGCTCGTCCTTTTGTTGACTTCTCAGCTGAAACTAAAGATCAAAACTGTTACCTTCCCTGTTTTCTAAATATTTTTAGAGTGCTGCATTACTCGTTGTTTAAAGTTCATGGCTCGTGGGTGACGGCAGTGTTGACTGTTACAGGGAACCCCCCGCCCCCTGCCCCCGCCCGTGTCGTCCTGCCGCACGTCCGGGGACCTGCCCTCAAGTCTGTCCTCTGTGTTCCAGGTACTACGAAGCCTTCCCCCCGCTGTCCGAGAAGCCGGTCTGCCTGCAGGAGATCATGACCGTGTGGAACAAGTCCAAAGTCTGCTCTTACTCCAGCTCCTCCTCCTCGTCCACGGCCCCGCCCGCCAGCACGGACACGCCCTCCCCCAAAGACTGCAACAGCGAAGGCGAAGCCGGCCAGGGGAGGAGCGGCGCCGCGCACGGCCGCGCCCAGGGCAAGGGCAGGGGCGACCGGGAGGGCCAGCTCGCTCCCGGCGCTGCCGACGAGAAGCCCGCCTCCTACAAAAAGCAGGTCCGACACAAGCCCGAGGGGAAGACTCGCCCTCGCTCCTGGTCGTCCGGCTCGAGCGAGGCGGGCTCAAGTTCAAGTGGTCCTCAGGGAGATTTCAAGGCCGCCGTAAAGTGCGTGAAAGTTCGACACAAGACGCGGGACGTCCGGAACAAGAAAGGGCGGAACGGGCCGAGCAGGCTGTCGCTGAAGCCCGGCGACAAGGCCGAGCGGGCCGTCCACGCCGCCGGCGGCAGCAGCAGCAGCGGGGGCGGCGGGGGCCCCGTCAAGCCGCTGTGCCGGCGCGGGAAGAGGCCCCTGAAGGACCCGGGGCGGAGGGACCCCGCGGGCGCCGCAGGAAGAGACCTGCCCCTGGAGAGCGGGAACGACAGGGAGTACAAGGAGGAGCCGCTGTGGTACACCGAGCCCCTCGCCGAGTACTTCGTCCCTCTGAGCAGGAAGAGCAAGCTGGAGACCACGTACCGACACCGGCCCGAGGCCGGCGCGCTGCCGGCGGAGGCGGTGGACGCGCTGTCGGAGTCCGTGCGCGGCCTGTGTCTCGGCGGCAGCGGCGGGCACAGGACGTACCTGGCGGCGGGCACTTTCATCGACGGTCACTTCGTGGAGATGCCTGCGGTCGTCGATGAAGATGTCGGCCTCGCTGGGACCCCACTCTGTCCTCTCCCGGAGGACACCAAATACCTGGATGGCATTCATCTGTCCGAATTAACACACTTCTATGAAGTGGACATTGATCAATCCATGTTGGATCCTGGTGCCTCGGAAGCCACGCGAGGAGAAAGTCGGATTTTGAATATGATTCGACAGAAAAGCAAAGAGAAGACGGATTTTGAGGCAGAATGTTGCATAGTGTTAGACGGGATGGAGTTGGAGGGGGAACGTGCAATATGGACAGATTCTACCAGCTCCGTGGGCGCCGAGGGCCTCTGCCTGCAGGGTCTCGGCAACCTGGCTCAGTTCTGGGAGAGCTGCTCGTGCAGCTCTGGCGACGCCGACGGGGAGAGCTTCGGGGGGGACTCCCCGGTCAGGCTCTCGCCGCTCCCGGACAGCACGGCGCTCAGTCCCCACTTGCTTGCTGGCAATCAGGAGCTCTTTTCAGATATTAATGAAGGATCTGGTATGAACTCTTGTTTTTCAGTGTTTGAAGTGCAATGCAGTAACTCTGTTTTACCATTTTCTTTTGAAACACTCAACTTGGGAAGTGAACACACGGATTCTAGTGCTAATCTGCTCGGGAAAACACAGTCTAGATTGCTAATATGGACCAAAAATAGTGCCTTTGAAGAAAACGAACACTGTTCCAATCTCTCAACCAGAACTTGTAGCCCCTGGTCCCATTCGGAAGAGACGCGTTCGGACAACGAGACGTTGAATATTCAGTTTGAGGAAGCCACGCAGTTTAACGCGGAAGACATGAATTATGTAGTTCCTAGAGTCTCGTCCAATTACGTAGATGAAGAACTTCTAGATTTTTTGCAGGATGAAACCGGCCAGCAAAACAGTAGAACGTTAGAACTCCCTACCTTAGTTTTCAAAACAAAATCTAAGCTAGAATCTGTCTGTGGTATTCAGCTAGAGCAAAAAATGGAACCCGCACCCCTGGAAACGGCGCGCGCGTGCGGTGAGAGCGGCCCCGGCGGCGGCGGCTACGGCTCAGGGGTCATCAAGGACATCTGGACGAAGATGGCAGACGGGGGCTCCGTCGCCACGGTGGATGCGGAGCGCGTGGACGAGGAACTGTTTCCGGCGGATGTCAACAACTACTGCTGCTGCCTGGACGCCGAGGCCGAGGCCCTGCAGGAGCCCCGCAAGGCCGTGCGGAGGTCGGAGTACCGGCTGTGGGAGGGCCAGCGGGAGAGCCCCGAGAAGAGGGCTTTCGTCTCCGGGCAGCCGTCGAAGGGGGACGGCGGCGGCGACTACACGACGCCCTCGAAGCCGTGGGATGTGGCCCAGGACAGGGAGAGCACGTTCATTCTGGGCGGGGTGTACGGCGAGCTCAAGACCTTCAGCAGCGACGGGGAGTGGGCGGTTGTCCCGCCTGGCCACCCCAGGGGGAGCCTGCTCCAGTGCGCCGCCTCCGACGTGGTGACCATCGCGGGGACGGACGTCTTCATGACCCCGGGGAACAGCTTTGCTCCCGGCCACAGGCAGCTGTGGAAGCCCTTCGTGTCGCTGGACCAGAGCGACCCGCCGAGGAGCGGGGAGAACGGGGTAAATAAGGGGTTTTCCTTCATCTTCCATGAAGACTTACTTGGAGCTTGTGGCAACTTCCAGGTTGAGGATCCTGGGCTCGAATACTCCTTCTCTTCCTTTGACCTGAGCAATCCGCTCTCCCAGGTTCTTCACGTCGAGTGCTCATTCGAACCCGAAGGGATTGCGTCTTTCAGCCCTAGTTTTAAACCCAAATCCATCCTCTGCTCCGATTCCGAGAGCGAAGTTTTCCACCCCAGGATACGCGGCGTCGACAGGACACAGTACAGGGCTATCCGGATCTCTCCGAGGACTCACTTCCGCCCCATCTCTGCGTCGGAGCTGTCCCCAGCGGGGGGGAGCGAGTCGGAGTTTGAGTCTGAGAAAGACGAAGCCAGCATTCCCGTCGCCTCTCAGGCTGATGCGTTCGAAGACCCACAGGCAGACCTCCGGCCGCTGGAAGAAGATGCAGAGAAGGAAGGCCATTACTACGGGAAGTTGGAGCTCGAGTCTGGAAAGTTCCTCCCCAGGTTAAAAAAGTCCGGCATGGAGAAGAGCGCCCAGACCTCCCTGGACTCCCAGGAGGAGGCCGCTGGGATTCTGCCGGCGGGCGAGCGGAGCCCGTGTGCGGAGTGTGGCAGGGGCGAGTCTCCGCAGATCGCTTCGGAGAGCCCGGCGGCGAGCTGTAAAATCCTGGCGCAGTGCGAGGAAGAAGTTAATGATTTCTGCAGTTGCAAAGCAGGTTGCCAGTTCCCTGCTTACGAAGAAAACCCAGTGTCTTCCGGACAGCTGGAAGAGGTAGGTGTCCACGCGCGACGGTGCTTGAGGAGAGCCGTGGCTTGGCCGTGACCGGGAGCGCCCGAGTCGGCAGCGGAAGAGAGGGCAGGGCCGTCGGGAGAGGTCCTAACGGTCCTTCAGACGTAACGTTCTTGTGGCCCCCAGGGGACTCACATTGGACATTTAGGAATTGGGGCCGGGGCATAGATATCTTCTGCGGGGAACAGACACGTTTAGTTCACAGGCCCGGAGGCGCTCAGCGGCAGTCTTGGCTGTATGTGCCATGCTCCGGGCACAACGACACCCGCCAGCATTTGGGACCTGGGAGGTGACGGATCAGGGGGTGGCTCTGAACCCCGCTGAGGGCCCTGGGCTCTCCTGGGAGCCGGAGCTGAGGTTCTCCTTAAGCCGCGAGCCCGCCCGAGGGCCTCCAGGATGCTGATCCGTTTGAGATGCGGGTTTCACACATAGGGACAACCGTGTCCTTGCCGAGTGCTCGGGCGTGGATGGTGGTCCGTGTGGAAACAAGGCCACGGCCCACGTGTGCCAGCAGAGCTCCCGCGGAACTTTGCGGAGGCTCCTCGCCTCGGGCCACGGGGATGGCGTGCGCTCAGCGTGCCGGACAAGGTTCGTGGGTGGCGGTAGTTTTGTGAATGGGAGTCACTTACCCTTTGTTGCTGAGAAGCGGTCTGAGGTTAAGTAGAGTGCGTAAGGAACCACGCTTACTTCCCCAAGAAGCAGGCCGGTCTGCCTGTCTCTCAGCCGCTACTGACGGGCAGGACCTGGCCTTCCTCCAGGAGCAGCTTATTAAAACGATGGTTGAGGTGCCCACACGTCCTGCTGCCAGCGGCCAGAGACACACTAGGTGTCCTCCCTGCCGTCTGTCCCTGTGCCCACCTCTCCGGTATGTAAACCCTACCCGGACTCCTGTACCACCAGGCTCCCCAGTCCCCACCGCCTTTCAGCCCGCTCCCCAATCCCTCCCCTCCCCCTTCCCCACGCGCATCAGAGGTCATTTCTCCCTTGGCTTACCGTTCACCTTGCCTCTTTTTCTACTGCGTTTTCCTTTTCTTTTTTAATGCTTGCTTATTTTTGAGAGCAAGAGATAGAGACAGACAGCGAGGGCCAGGGGACAGGCAGAGAGAGAGGGAGACCCAGAATCTGAAGCAGGCTCCAGGCTCCCAGCTGTCAGCACAGAGCCTGACTGCAGGCTCGAACTCACAGAGCCATGAGATCATGACCGGAGCCGAAGTTGGATACTCAGCCGACTGAGCCACCCAGGCTCCCCTCCCCGCATTTTCCATTTTTCATGAGTCATTTATGTACTTTTTCCTTGTTAGGTTATGAGCTCCTTATGGATGCAGACTCGGCCCTCCTCCCTAGCGGGGGTCAGTGCCTGGGTGGGACCTGAGTGTGTGTGGTGGCAGGAAGACCCCCAGAGGGTCACCGCTCTGATCAGCCAGCCTAGAGACCCTCAGAGAGGCGTGAACGGAAGCCCGAGGAAATGTTGAAATCCGAGCTGCCAAGCACGAAAACCAGTCATGCTGTTAGCCTTTATCTGTTTGTTGATTGCACCGCTTTTCTATCCTTGAACATTCTTTTCCGTACTTTGTATCTCACCTGCTTCCAGATTGGGAAGAGAGAAAAAGAGGGAAGCAGCGAGATTCTGCATCACACTGCTGCCAGATTGCTTCGCTTTCTAGTATGTTGATGGATTTATGTGTTCTCAGAATTCTGGGTTGTCTTGGAAGGCCTCTGGTGCAGTCCTCGGAGGAGCTCGTGGGGCTGCCCACGAGGCTCCCTGTAGCCGCTGCTCTCAGCCCCGGCCTCTGGCCGGAGGCGCTGGGGTGTGGGGTGGGGTCAGAGCTCTCATCAGCGCCACCTGAGGTCTGGAGAGGTTGGGAGAGTGGTGTGACAGGACAGCGGGCCCAGCTGAGACCAGGGTGCATACCTTCCTGCCCCCGCACTGCCCGGTCAGTCCAGGGACGTCCCTGGGAGAGGGCGAGCCTGGGGGCCCCGGCGTAAAGGTCACTATTTAAAGGCCACCTGTCTGAGAGCAAGTGGACTCAAACGTAGGAAATCTAGGGGCTCCCGGCTGGTTCAGTGGCAGAGCACCAACTCTTGATCTCAGGGTCGTGAGTTCAGGCCCCACGTTGGGTGCAGAGTTTACTTGACGGTAACAAAATAAAATAAAACACTTAAGACGCAGGAATTCTGATAGCACTGGTGCCCAGGAGCGTGGATTCTTTTTCAAAAGTGTAGTTGGGTCAACTTGAGCAGAGGGCGTGTTTGGAGTGCGTGCTCCGTGCTCCGTGCCTGCTGCCAAGGTGGGCGCCCTGCAGGGCAGCACCTCGTCCCGCCCTTGAAGACCCGTGTGTAAGCGGAGTCTTTGTTTTAATTGAAACGGTACTTTGGTCAGAGGCTTCCAGCCCGGAGGGTCGGGGGCCCCGGAGCAGGAGGGCAGGGCGTGGGTACCCGGGGAGGGGGCCCTGCCCAGCCTGCACTTCCCGCGGAAGCAAGTGCACGTGCCCGGGTACCCCCCCCCCTTTTCACAGACACGGCGGGTCTTATAATCCCCTTTCCTCTTCGGTTCCCCGCGTGCTTGTCCACCCTGCAGGCGGCTGTGCTGTGATTTCCGTGGCCACTTCCTTGTCCTTTAGAGCGTCTGGGCACGTGGAGTTGTAGGTCACACAGGAGGTGGCGAGGCAGAGGTGAGCCCAGGATGCCGGGGGAGCCCAGAGAGAGCCCGCCCGGCAGTGAGGGTCCCAGGGCAGCAGGGAGAGGGCGCCCGGGGCGGAAGGAACCTGTACGCAGGGGTGAAAGGACCTGGGGCTTCTCAAGTGCGCAGGGCACCGGCCAGCGGTTAGCTCCTGGAGTCAGAGGTGCAGGGTGGGGGCGGGGAGCCGGAGTGCGCCTCGGGCTCTGTTTGTGGCCAGGGTGGAGGCCATGATGTCCTTGTTGACTCGATTGCGGACTCGGTGCCTGCGCTTTGCCGCTCGGAGAAGCACCGAGGGTTGGGCTGTCCTTGGGCGTTTGTGGTCCGGCCAGGAGAGGAGGCCGTGCCGTCAGACTCTCTGATGGGAGTGTGGGGGCTTGGGGCGTGGCGCCCGGCCCACCTGTGCCACCGACCCCCGCGTCTGGGCCAGAGCCCCGAGTGTGTCCTGCTGCTTGGCGCTTGCTGTGGGTAAAGGAGGACCCGTCTCTCCGCACCCTGCGTCCCTTCATTCGTATCGGCCTTCCTTTCCCTTTGTGACCTGGTCGCTGAGGGCTGACTGGCCGAGGGGCATGTTCCAGTGCTCTTCCCCGAGCAGCGCCGGGGCTCAGCGACAGTTCTGGGCGGGGCCTCTACCTGGCCTCCGGCCCCTGAAGAATTTGAGTGTCCCTTCTGGTTTCTGGTCAGGCTTTCAAATATTTCTTGGGAGCCCGCTCTGTCCGGCTGCTGGGCTGGGGGCGGGGCACAGGGTACACGCACCGAGCCCTGCCCTTGCCGGTGACTTTGGTCAACAGCACGTGACTGAGTGTAGTGTGCGCGTGTGCGCCAGGCAGAGGGCACGCCGGGTGCCCGGAGGACTCGCCAAGAAGTACGGGCGCGGGCCTGCTCTCAGGAAAGGTGCCATTTGAAGACAGGCTTGCAGGAGAGGCGGGGCGGAGCTGCGGCAGAGGGGCCGCCCGCCCCCACCACCTGCACCTGCCCTGGCTGTGCTCTCGCCTGCCTTCCCTTCCTCCGTCCTCCGCCGGCCATAAGCTGGGTCCTCGAATGAGGTGGGTGTCACTTACGTAAGCACGGTCATCCTTGCTGAGCGGCCCAGAGGTGGGAGATCGCGGAGAGGAAAGAGGTCGTGAGATGACGCAGGTTCATCAAGTGTGTATTCCGTGTAGCACAGAACAGCACAGAGCAGTCTGCCTTTGGCGTTGACCTTCAAGGGGAGGGTGCAGAAAACATCCTAAAGCCACAGCAGAAACTGGCGTGGCTGTACCAGTGGTTTCAGCCCCGTGGGCGAGGAGGCGGAGGACGGCTCACCAGAGAACCCGGGACCCGCGTGCAGCTGGCGCCTTTTCAGGCCACGGACACTGAGTATCTGCTCTGCGTGTGCCCCGTGCCCTGCGTGTGCCCCATGCCCTGGGGGTGCGCAGGTGCACAAGACGTGGGCCCCGCCCCAGCAGCTTTCAGCTTTCTGCCTGTCCTGCTCCAGCCCAGCCTCCCGTCCCTTCCTGCCAGCCCTCAGCTTGCTCCTCGCACCCTCCCACCGCGAGTTCTCTCCCTTCCCCAGCCTGGCCCCGACCCCGCCGTCCTGAGGTGGGGTTCCACAGAGAGCCGTTCGCTGCCCTCGTGCGAACAAATGCTCACCCCGCCACAGCTGCCCGGGACGCTTCCTTTTACAGGCGGGGACTTGCTGCCTCCAAGTCCATCTGCCTCCAGTGGCACCTTGGGGGCGAGGGCGACTCTCCTGTCCAGGGGGCCCGCCTGCCGCCCCCGGGCAGCCCTAAGCTGTCACCTCACAGAGAGTAGGTGCTCCTTGGAGCGGGGAAGGCCGGGCCTTCCAGAAGGATCTTAGGGTTCTGTGAATCATGTGCTGTAGACGAGGCTATCGCAGGCTTCGTTTGCCTAAGGCCACACCTGTGAGCTCGGCCTGGTGGCGGGACCGCCCGCTGGTGTCTGAGGAGCGGGGGGAGCTTGGTGAAGGGTGACAGCCTCTCTGGGCAGACCACACACGTCGTCAGTGTCTCATTGAAGACTATTTCCGCCAAGTCAGGTGATGTGGAAAATGAGACTTTGAGGTGTTTCCCATTAGTTAAATAATAAAAAATACATTATGGAATCAAAAAGTCTTAGCCCCATAAAACAGAATGTAATAGAGTAACGGAATCCGGTCAGGATTGATGACCGTTGGCTGCTAAAACAGCCCAGTTTCAAACTTGAACACGTAGCGAAACGTCCTCTAAAGCAGTGAAGACGCGTGCAGCGTTCACGGGCCTTTGCTTGGATTTGGTCTCCCCGCCCTCTGGTCTCAGCAAGGCAGGTGCTGGCGTTCTAAAGACACTGAGGCCGGTCACTCTGCCTGTCCGGTGTCCGTCTGTCCTGCGCGGTCTCCGACTCCCTGCCGCCCACGCTGTGAAGGGGAAGAGGGTCCCCCTTTTCCCCAGGGCACCGCACACCCGTGGGGACTTGGGGCCGCCTGTCACTTCCCTGTGTTCCCAAAATACAGAAATCTGCCTTACCTGGGGATGTTTATGGGGCGTATCCTGCCTTGTAAAAGTTTTGTTGTATCTTTGAAAAGATTTTCATTCCATTTCTGATATAAGTGTCTCTTAGGAAGAACTTATTTTATATGCCATGAGCACTTTGGCTTTTCAAATTCTCCTTGTCGGGGTGCCTGAGTTCAAGCTCCACATTGGGTAGAGAGTTTACTTAAAAATGAAATCTTTAAACTAAAAAAATAAATTCACCTTGTCTAGAAAAATATCAAACACAAAAACAAGTCATCAGTTTGGGGCTGTGGGGGGCCCAGGGGAGCTAAGCCTCGGACTCTTGATCTCAGCTCAGGTCTCAATCCCAGGGTTTTGAGCTCAAGCCCCACGTCGTGCTCTGTGCTGGGCATGAAGCCTGGTCAAAAAAAAATTCGTCAATTTAAAAAGCCTGGATTTATAGCTCATAGTTAATAATGCTTGAATTTTCTCTTCTATCCTGAAAGTTGGTTAACTTTTTCTGTGTTCATTTAACCTCAACAGTTTCCTGTATTGAATACCGATGTTCAAGGGATGAATAGAAGTCAAGAAAAACAGACTTGGTGGGAAAAAGCTTTGTACTCTCCCCTTTTTCCTGCGTCGGAGTGTGAAGGTAAGGAGGCCCGTGTTTGCTCATCGATTCTCTCGTTCAGATCTTTCATTCATTATGAGCAATTCTTTGGCTACGAATATCAGTCCAAGAAACATTTACCAAGAGGCTTTTGGGCAGCCAGCATTTGTCTGGCACTGGGGTCACAGAGATGAGTGCGCCCGCGCCCTGCCCTCGGCCTGATACGGGGGAGAGGCGTGGGAGACGTGAACGCAGGACCGGCCTTCGCCCAGACCTGGGCAGGGTGCCAGGGAATCTTCAGGAAGGTGCCCAGGAGGCGAAGTCTGGGACGGGCAGATCCCGGGCAGGAGAATGGCTTGTACTAGAGCAGGAGGGTCTCCGGCAGGTGGAGGGACAGGGACCCGTCGGGCCCAGCTGGGTTGAGGCTGAGGCCAGAAGGGCAGACAGGGAAGGAGCCCGTCAGGAGGTCCGGGGAGCTCTGCCGAATTAGGTCAAGTTTAACATGCACCAAGGGAAGGTCCAGTAAAAGATTGCAAATTGGAGGGTATCTCGTCAGGTGTGTGTTTTATTTCATTTTTTAATTTTTAAAAATGTATTAATTTCAAGAGAGAGTGGGGGAGGGGAGGGGAGAGAGAATCCCAAGCCGGCTCTGCACTGTCAGCACGGAGCCCCGTGTGCAGCTCAAACTCACGAAACTGTGAGATTGTGACTTGGGCCAAAACCAGGAGTCTGAGGCTCAACCGAGTGAGTCACCCAGGCGCCCCCGGGTGTGTGTTTAAAACAGTTGTAACTGCAGAGAGTGGAGAGGGAATTGAGAAGTGGAGGACACAGCCTGGGACTCTAGGCTGCTGTGAGGGGGGTCTGGGAGTGACAGGGTCAGTGCCTGGCCTCAGGCGCAGCTGGGAGAGCGGCGAGGGGAGGTTTCACAGAGGAGGCCCGGGCTCGCTGAGTGAGTCTCTGTGACGAGTGAGAGGCGTGCGTGCGTGTGTGCGCGTGTGCGTGCGTGCGGGGCCAGGGACACAGAGCAGTAGCACATTTGGTCTGTGAGCCTCCCGGGCGAGCGTGCCCAGAAGCTGTAGAGAGTCTGGACGAGAAGCCCAGGGAGAGGTGAGGACGGACCAGCCGCGGGCTTGCTCCTGGGGAGGGCGGTGCCGACTGCGCAGGCTCCGGAGCCTCTCCCGTCCGCGCTGGGAGGGGCGTGTAAGCCGGCGGCTAGTGCTTGCACGTTTGTGGGTCTGTCGTGTCCCCGGTGTTTCCGTAACGAACGTGGAGCCAGTGACCTCCCTCCCTGGCCACCGGGACTCGCACACCCTGGTGTCCAGAAGGCCTGCGCTGGCCGCGGCCTCCCTGCGCAGCCCGGCCTCGCTGTCTGGGCGGAGGCCAGGGCGCTCCGCTCCTCTCGCTGCTGTGAGCCCAGAACGCCTCCCCCGGAGCTTGCCTTCCTCCTTCCCAGAGGCTCCGTTTTTAGCATCTTTGTTTACTTAACCGCGTTTACTGAAGGCCGGTTGGCCTTTCCATTAGCTAATATCTGGGTCCCCTTTTATTATTTACCGGGTGCTCTCAATCTTTTCTTAAATGTCGGCCTCACAGTAGCCTTGTGAGATGTCAGCCGAAGTTTTCAGATCAGGAAGCTCTAAGATTCAGGTTGGGTCATCTGTCCAGAATCGTGCAGTGGCCTCCCAGCTCAGGCTTGTCCCCAGGCTGCCTCCCTGTGGCCCGGAAGCTTCTAACGGTCTGTCCTCGGTGCCCCGGTGGGCGCTGGGGCCGTGGGAGTGCAAGTCGGGCCCTGACGTGTGTCCATCCTGCTGCAGCGGGTGAGCGTGTCAAGTCAGAGGTGAGTTCACAGGCGCACAGGTGAGGGGGGCTGCGAGCCCCGCGCAGGGCAGCGAGAGGACCTCCCAGCGAGCGGCAGAGGGAGAGAGGGCTGTGGCAGCGGGCAGGGCCGGGGGTCAGGGAAGACCAGGCCCTGGGGGACATTGGGTGACTTCCGGACACTGAGTTCGTGCTCTGTCAACGTGTCGAGGGCCGTCTGGCTTTGTGTCATTATTACGAGTCTGTCCCGGCCCCGCTGTGGCTTGCGGTCACAGCCCCGGGTGGCTGCTGTCCGTGGCGGCCAGTGCACGATGCTTTGTTCAGTCGTGAGGTGGCAAATCGGGAACCTGAGTGGATAGGGAATGTCAACCAGGCCTTTGGATGGCCTTCCACTCACAACTGCATTAAATCCCTGCCTGACCGCCTCGTCCCGTCGGCTTGCAGGGCTGGGGGCTCACGGTCCCAGGGGCGGGTTAGCCAGGAAGCCGACGAGCCTCTGGCCCGGTGTGGGAGGGGCCGCCTGTCTCCCTCCACCCCGGAGGCTCCCAGCGCGGCTGATGGTTGATGCCAAGCATGTGCTGCTCTGACTTGGGGGTGGGCCTGGAAGCTTCCGGCCTCCCTGGGAAGTGGGGGGGGGCCACGCCCTCTTATGGAAGGCGGCAGCTGGGAGGCCCGGTGTGGCAGCTCCTCCAGGCACCCTGTCTGGCCTGGAGAGGCTCCCCGTCCCACACGCTGCACCCTGCTGGCCTTGTTTGGGTGCCCACCTTGTACCAGGCACCAGGAATGTAGAGGCGGATGGACTGCCTTCCGGCTCTCCCGATGGGCAGATGTCCAAGCAGAGACCAGAGGGGTAGGGACACAGGCCATGTGATGGTTGGTGTGATCTTCGGGGAGAGGCGCCGGGTCAGAAGCCCTGGCTGGTGCAGGAGCAGATGTGTCCAGTGAACTCCGGCGGGGCTGGCAGAGGGGAGCTGTGTGGCATGTGGGGGGGGGGGGCAGCCGGGAGCTGGAGCACAGGGTCCCTGACACTCTGCCCTGACAGATCCGTGTGGGTGGGGGGGCTCTAGAGCTCTCCACGCACTGGATTCGAAACGTTTGGAAGGCTCGCTGTGAGTTCGGGTATTGAGTCTTACAGAGAGCCGTGTGGGGACGCGCAGAGGCTGTGGGCTCAGGAGACAGGACGGAGCTGGACTCCGCGGCCTCTGTTGCCAGCGGCCAGACTTTCTGTTTCCATGGTCTGTATTTGTAAAGAGAGGCCAGAGGTCATGCCTCCCTGAGGGGATACTGAGGAGCGGGCCTGGTGCGTGTCCTAGCCTGGACCGTGGGGACTGTCCGCGTGAGGACGGGGAACGTCGTCCCGGGGCAGCACACACACGCTCCTCTCGTGCGGACCGAGTTCTTCGAGCAGGACAGGAAGGGGGCGGGGTCTGCAGGGGCATCCGTGGGGGGTCGGTGGGGGGCTGGGCCCAGCTCTGTCCAGGCGCATCTCCTAGTCCAGGAAACTGTCCCCTTCCCTGACACACTCACACATCTGGCTCACGTGGTGTGGAACTGGGTGCAGCGCGGGGACCGCGAGGACTGGGTCAGGGGACTGCTCAGGACGGAGGAGTAAGCCGGGGTCTGGGTTCGTGGCAGCCGGAGAAGGTGTCCCTGAGCGCCAGCGCCATATTTGGGGCTGCACACGCGTCATCCTTTTACCTTGCACAGGACTCTGTGAGGACAGGCGGGGACCCTGTGTCAGAGACAAGGGAGCTGGGGCTCAAAGAGGGACAGTGACCTGCCGCGTTACGTCACAGGTGCATGGCCGGAGGGGCTCCACTGACATCCGTCCATCCCGGAGCCCAAGCTGGCAGCCTCAGGGTCCTGAGACCACAGAGAGAGCTAGAGGTCATGGGGAGTGTGGTGCGGCCAGCGCAGCCTGGTGAGCGGCCGTCCCTGGGGCACGGCAGTCCTGGAGTACCCCCACCCCTCCCGTTGTCTCTGGTCGTCTGCACGGGGAGCAGATGCTCGGCGGGGGCGCTAAGGGACTTTGACACGGGTTCAAAGCCAGGGTCCACGTCAGGCCGGTGTGTAGGGGGCTGGTCTAGACGGAGACAGGAGGGTGTCAGCCCTGGGTGCGCATCTGAGCCTCCGGGGAGCTGGTCAGACCTGCTGCTGGGACCCTGGCCCGGCGCGGTGCCGTCAGGATTTCAGGGGGGCCGGGCAGACTCTGCTCCAGGCTCCAGGCTTGAGGAACTTTCCCGTCACTGATTTTTGATTTCTGATTTCCCCTCTGGGGGCCGCCTGCCTACTCAGACCACAAGCCCCTTTCTCTTCCCCGTTGACCAGACGCAGTAACGGTGCGCTTGCCTGTGGCCTGGGCTCGAGGGGGCAAGCGAGGCCGCTCCTCTCTCCTGTCCCTTCCTCCTGTCCGCAGTCCCCTTGGTCGTTGGTTACATGGCTGCACGCGGCACAGCGTCTGTCTCCCTTTGTGCTCCGTACGCTCTCCCGAGCCCGGCCCCGCCGGCCTTCGCCCCGTGTGCCCGGGGCCGTGAGCACGAGTCTGGGGAACGCGTGTCTCTCGGTGGGATGACAGGCGTGTGTGTTAGGCCAGCCTCACTTTTAAAAACCCACTAAACAGTTGATCAGAAGATTTCTGAGACGGGCGTAGCAGTTTGCTACGGGCGCCGTGTCTGCCGTCCGACTGCTGCAGCCCCCAGAGGGCCGGGAGGCCTGACGGGTCGGACTTTTCAGCAAAAGATGAAACAAGAATGTATGTTTCATAACCGTGTCTTAATGAAATTTCCCCCCCTTTCCCTCTTTTCCCTTCTCCATTCAAAATGATAAGAATGTTATACAAATGCCAAGGGAGAGAGTGGTATAGAAGAGTGCCCAGATGGCAAAGACACACCCAGTAACGAAGAGCATCTGTTAGATTTTAATAGGGTAAGTGGACTGTCCTCCTTACTAACTTACTAACGGCCACACCCCCTTGCCACTCAGGCTGGAGCCTGGGAGCCCGGGGAGGCCCCTGCCCGCTGTCCCGGGCCCCTAGCCACGGGCTGTGACCTCTGTTCTCCGAGGTCCTCAGCCCACATCTGCATCGCCTCCCCCCTAGCCCCTCTACCTCCAGGCCTTCCCCCGGCCTGCCCTTCCCGGAGCTGCCAGGACATTTCTGTGTACGGGTTGGACCTGTCACTGCTCTAAGAGCCCTTGGGTGGGCGCCACCATGGAGCCTCGTCCCGTGGTGGCCTCCGCCTTCCCGACCCCTCCACAGGCCCCCGGCCCCGGGCCACGTTGGGTCCCTGTGAGCCCCCGGCAGGCAGGCCAGCCGATGAATCGAAGGAAACATGTCTGACTGCTCCCTGTCAACTCAGGCCCTGTGAGGACCTTCCCCCAAAGCACCCAGCCTTCACACACTGTCTGCCCGGGCCGCTCCGCTTGTCACCTGGTGTACCACCTTCTGCCTCTGTCTCCTGCACCCTGTCCAGGCCCAGGGTCCCCTTGCTGGCCCTCACGGTGCCCGACGGGTGCCGTCACTGTGCCGTTGCACACAGACTCGGGACCGGGCGTCTGACTGCAAGTGCAGCCAAGAGCCGTGGCCTCTGCCGGGACCCTGGGACTCACACTCCTGACCACGGCGACCTCCCGTCCCCGAGCTCTGCCCTCCAGTGCCTCTGGCCTCACAGCCTCCCTCCCCCCTCCACGCAGCCGCCTTTCTGCTTCTGCCTCAGGGGCCCAGCCAGGGGCAGCGCTGCCAGGTGGAACTGGGGGGG